>JAWWEE010000004.1:2823330-2835789 GCA_035221455.1 Xenops minutus
AGGCAGTGCTGGAGGACAGGAACAACATGCCCTACACCAACGCCGTCATCCATGAGGTGCAGAGGAAAGCCAACATCATTCCTTTCAATGTCCCAAGAATGGCTGTGAAGGACACCACTCTGGATGGTTTCTTCATCCCAAAGGTAAATTCAGCACTGGGACTGCTGAGAGACTCCCATCTCCCCAGTCATGATTCACCAGGCCAGGTCCCTCCTGTACAGACACAACATCCCTGCCCTGTCCAGAGTTCACTCCTGCTGAACATGGACTTTAGCCACCCAAGCAATGTTTTCCAGCTCCCTGAATGGGGCAGAGCCCTGCACGGTGCCTTTGAGGCACAGATCCCAGCTCGTAGAGCTCTTACAGGAACTCTGAAGCGAGATAAAATTGATGCTGATGAGGGGAAATCACGGTTCTCTAATCACTGCACCTCCAAAGAGACCATAAGTAAGAAAGACTGGCCCTGGAGGGGGACAATAGACAAGTAATTGCTGTAGAATTTGACTAGAGATTTTCTTCATGAACAGACTAGAAAATAAATGATCCCTTCTGCTGTCAGTGCCACACAAAGTTTGATCTCTTTTTGTTTTTCACCACCTAGGGCACTATTTTGATGACAAATATGACCTCTGTGATGTTTGATGAGAAAGAGTGGGAAACCCCCGACACCTTTAACCCCGGGCATTTCCTCAAGGATGGAAAGTTCTGGAAAAGGGAGGCTTTTGTAGCATTTTCTATAGGTAAGAATTGCTGATTTGTGGTGTTTCCTGCTGAGGTACCAGGATTCGGTTTCCAACTGCATGGAAGTACATATAGTAGAATATAGTGATTGAGAGGGCCGATGCTCCCAGGAGTTGCGGCTCATACAGGGCCCCTGTGGTCAAGCCAAAGCACCACAACCACACTCAGAGCCATTGCTCATCTCTCTTCACATGCAATGAACGGAAATGAGCATGATTAAAATACCCTGATAATCCTAGAAACACCAGGAACACCTTCACCAGGGCAGAGCATTGCTCTGTGCTGTGCTCCCACGTGGCTGACCTCACTGGGGGCCTCCTGTTGCCATCCCAGGGTACCCCAGCCAGCAGCTTCCCTGGGCACGTGGCTTTCCACACCCCTCTTTGCTAAACCAGCAGCACACACCATCTCAGTTTGGGCTGCAAAACTCATCCTGGGAAGGGATCAGGGACCATGGTCCTAAAGGAAGGCAGAAGCATTTCCAGCAGCAAAAGCACAGTCTGAGGATGCCATGGGGTGCTGTCTCCACAGGGAAGCGTTCCTGCCCAGGGGAGCTGCTGGCCCGATCTGAGCTCTTCCTCTTCTTCACGTCTCTGCTCCAGAAATTCACCTTCCAGCCACCCCCAGACACCACCCTCAGCCTCCAGCCCCTGATGGGCATCACGATGGCCCCACAGCCCTACAAGATCTGTGCTGTGCCTCGGTAGGGAAGGCTTGGCCACTGACCTTACATGGAAATTTCATTAGGAATGCTGAAAACAAGACTTTGGCAGCTCCCCCGTGCTCCAATGAGAGACTGGGTAGCTTTTAAAGCAGTTGCAAAATAATTTCCTTTACATCTGGACCTCTTGCTTCATATCCCATGAGAAAGGTCATCAGCCTGGGAGCTGCCAGGTCAGTTTTAGTTTTGTCCTATGGCACTGTAAATGAATGAGGGGCTTAGGGCTTCCCCAATTTTATGACAGATAGGCATAGTTCATCTCGGCAAATGAGGGACTCTAGAGAGTGCAGTGTAGAGGCTGTGGCTGTGTACAGTGGAAAAGAAATACCAGCTCTTGTTTAATAACACTAATACATGCAGTAATTCATCAAGATTTCCCTAAAATGTTCTCCTCTAAAAAAAAAACCCCTCACTCTAACACCTCTGTTTTGTGCATCAATAAATCTTGACCAAAACATTTTTGGTATGAAGCATTCTGCAAAGGACAGACCAACACAGGCCATGTCCAGCACTTGGCACAGCCTTTGGTCTGCCCCATATTGCTTCAGCATTGCAGGAGGTCAGCACTGTGACAGCAAAGGCAATTCCTCTGAGCTGATAGAAATAAATGACCCTGACAGCACAAGTCAACTAGAATTAGGATATTCAAAATCCTCCCTGATTACCTGCCCAGCATCATGGAGTGGCTGGTGTGTCCAGGGGCAGAGAGGGGTGAGCTCCAGCAACACATGATGCACTCAAGATTCTAATGAAGAATAGGGTCCCCTGGAAAACACCAGCAACAAATTACTATTTTAAACAATCCTATGCAAGGTGAAACAGTCCCAGAATTGACAACGGATGGTAACACCAGTTAATGCATTGGCTGGGTAACAGCTGCACCACAGGACCCTGGTGAGGCCTCCAGTCATGAGAAGCTGCAGCTCTGAGAGGCAGGACTGGGGCTGCCTGGCAGGAAAGCAGCACAGCACCAGTAACACACAGCTCCAGTTCCTGCTCACCTGCTGAGGAAACAGGGAGAGAGCAACCCTCTCCTGTTCATTGTCAATGTTCCCTGGAGTATTGTTCACATGCTCCTAGAGGAAGCAAATTTCTCCACGTGAACATGGCTTTTGGCAAGGGTCCTTCAAGCACAGGCCTTGGTGGGGAGGCTTCTGCTGCCTCCTCCTATTTTCTGTGCCAGGTGGAAGCAAGAGGTTGGAGTAAGATGCTGTTTCTGGCAGTCTAAGCTGTTTTGCAGATCTGTAGTAGACATGAGAAGGTATGGTGGGACCCAACCAATCCATACAGAACACAGGAGGACCTGTCTCATCCTACTTCTAGTGGGAACCTGGTCATTCCCAATCCCAGCTCTCCCAGTCCCTCCTTTCCCCATGCCAGCTGCCCTCCAACCTGCTGCTGGCATGAGGCTCCCACACCTTTCCTTGACAGCAGAAACAAGGTCCATTTGACTTTCTAGACCTTATGCCCTTTATTTTCCTTTCTTTGGAGAAGCAGAAGGGGCAGGCTGGAAGTGGGCTGTGTGCCTGGAATTGCCTGGGAACAGGGGAGGGGAGCAGTGACAAGTTTCTGCTGTGTGCAGCAGTAACTCCCAAAGCACTCCCAGTTCGCAGGTGTCATCTGACTGTTTTGGAGTACTTTTTTCCACCCAGTGCTTGGCTCAGATTCCCATTTCCTTTCCCAAGCTGCTGCTGTACCCAAAAGCTTTCTCCCCCTCCTCCCCAGGCCTCTGTAGTACTCTGAGAAAAGAACACTTCACAGGCCTCCTGAATATTTTGCCCTCTCCACCAAAACCACCTCCCTCACACAGTTGACCTCAACTCCTTTTCTTTGCACTCAGGGCCTCATTCCTGCACTGCTCCTCCAGGGCCACCCCTCTCCCAAACGTACAAACCTCCCACTGCAGTGCTGGGCTCTTCAGGAACTACCAGAAACACTGTAAGCAAACAGGGTCAGGGCTGAGCACATCCTGCAGCTTAGCTCAGGCTTCCTGCACAGCTGAGCACCTCTTCCCTTCTCCCTCAGACATGTACCTGCACATGTTGATCTTCAGCATCTGAAATTGCTTTGTCCAGCCTCAGAAAGCAGGAAAAACAGTTCTTCTGGATCTGGTTGTTCAGCTCATGCTCACCAGAACTTCTGCCTGTGCACAGGCTCTTCCACACTGAGGCATCACAGCTCCTCATCCTCAGGTCTTCCCTCTGGAGGGCCAAAGGCTGCCTGCTCTTTCCCAG
The DNA here is from genome assembly GCA_035221455.1 of Xenops minutus. Taxonomy (NCBI): domain Eukaryota; kingdom Metazoa; phylum Chordata; class Aves; order Passeriformes; family Furnariidae; genus Xenops; species Xenops minutus. The sequence continues at coordinate 2,827,027 of JAWWEE010000004.1, forward strand.
CATCACTTCTGGGCTGTGGTTGATGCTCAGGGAACAAGAAGGCTGACAATGAGACTAAGAATGGAGCACATAAATAACCTGTAGAGCAGGCTGGAGAGGGCAGTCAGTTTTCTATTGCAAGTAACAGCAAACACAGGGATTTAGAGGTGTACCTGTGCTCTGTGTCCCCTGGGGTGGGGCTGAGGACAGGCAGAGACCCTCATCTACACCTCAGTGGCACTGAGCAATTAACTGAAGTCACTTGACAGCTAATTTGTAGTGGGGTTTAGGCTTTTCACTTCACAAGGTCCCTTGCCCAGCTCTGAGACAACTGTCTGCAGGCTGAGCAGAGGGAACCAGCTTTGGGTGGGAGGAGAAATATAAGCAGGAATGAACTGAAAAGAGGGAAAGGTAGCACAACTCACTACTTACATTATACACACCTTACACAGCCTAACATGACATTTTAGATGGTGTAAATTATATCAACATGCAGAGCCAGGTCATGTGTTGTCCAGAAATATGGATGCTTACATCAGCAAGGGAGCTTTAAATGGACTGCTTGGAATAAAGACACAAAAGAACTCATTTTAAAAATCTTTATGTGAATATAAAAGAACTCTTTCCAAAGAAAAAAAATAAACCCAAAAGTTTAAAAATTAGTGCAATTTTCAAGTTCTATGCAACACAGTGCTTACATTTGTTTTAAACAGAAGATGGAGACACCCATACACTGAAAACCTTAACTCTAGCTTCAGGGGAAGGGAAAAAATAAACATATAAGAAAGTTACTGTACTAGACATTACCAACTCAAACAATTGCTTTTATTTTCTTACTTCTAATCTATTTATGGCTACCTAAATAGAACATCAGTATTGCTTATATTACTTATTTCCAAGGAAGTTTATAGAATAGAAAATAGGATACCCATATATATATTTTTAATGAACAAAAAAAAAATCAGGTGAAAATTTCTTTTCAGTGAATGTTTCTTAATCCACTATAATAAAGTTGTTGCAAAAGAATCTTCTCAAAACTGCTGCCTGACCCATCTTTTGAGTATAAGAACCTACCAGTCCAGAATTTATTATTGCTATAAAATACTTCTCTTCCATAGTAATCTTATATAAAAAATAACTAACAAATGATATATCAATCAGAACATATTTGCTGTTTCTTTGGATCCATATTACCCGTTTTACTGGAAACTGGCTAAATTACTAAAAATGCTGTTTAACTTCAGCAATATTGAGTGATTTCACTCATATTTGAAAGTGTTCCTCACTGTGCTGATGGGATGGTATGAATTCAGGCTGCAGCAGAGACAAGAGGCCTCTTTCTTCATCCTGCCTCAGCAGGGGTGCATCAAAGGGCATGTATTGATGGAGCTCTGCTGCTCATGTTGGATACACCTGGGCTGTAACACCACAACGGCATTAGCAGCTTGTTTGTTTGACATGAATGAAGCAAACATTAAAATCATACTCGTTTAGTCGTCCTTCCTGCACAGCCAGATGAGCTGTAGTGAACACAACACCATGGCTTATAATCCAGTATTTATTTCTACAGATCAGTTCCTCATTCATAGGGCGTAACCCCAGTTTAACCAGTTGTAGAACAGCTGCTCTTAAACAGGTTCTCAATCCCAAAGAAACCCTTAAGTTATATTCACAGGCTAAACTCTTAACGGTTTGGAAAAGTCCCAAATAAGCAACATTTCATCCAATATCTGAAAACCTGATTGGTTTTGGCAACCCCAACAAGACTATGGGGACAACTGTGCCCTGAAAAAGGCTAATCCCTTCCTGTAGTTCGGGAATTAAATTCTTCCATCACTAGTCAGAAGACAAACTTCCAATTAAATGATAGGGAGGTTCTTGGTTATTTTTGGTCCCAGGGTCTGCAGTTTTGAGAAGCGTAAGTTGAAGACATTGGCTCCAAGTTTGTCACTATTCAGCACCTGACAGACACTGACACAGCTCTACTACTGTGAGAAGTACAACAAATGCACCAAGCCTACAAACTAGATGAGTATTTGAAGGACGGCCATGAAAGTTTCCATGCTGTAAAGAACGAGGGTTAAGAGACCCACTCAACACCACCATCAGTGACAGCTTCACGTTTCACTAGACCACACCACATACCAGGCTTTAGGGATGTAAGCACCTTGCTAAGACTGAATCTCCCGCTCCGCTGCTCACCACCACCTCCCACACCACCAGCAGAGCAAACAAGCAACTGTATCTTAAAAACACAAACTCCACTAATAGCACTGCAGCAATAAAAGACCTCAAAACCCAAGAGGTAGTCCAAGCATAGGGTCCTAAAGAACAGCACCAGACAGACAAAACTCTCCAGCAGCCACGTGTCTGGCATGTTCTCTGCTCACAGCACATGTAGCACGAGGCTGGCTTTTAAGCAATGCCTTTTGAAGGAGGAAATCTGTTGAATGCCTAAATGTACAGCACTGTAAAACAACCACCACAAATAAGAAGCAACCCTCAGTATTAGCAATGACTACTTGCCTTTTCCCTGGCATTGCATGCAGTGCCCAATAAAGAATTTAAGATGCTGGGGAAGGAAGAAATCAAAGGACGAGCCATAGTGAGGGGCCTGTAAAATGAACTACCCAAATTTCACAATTCAAGACTTAAATTCTGCAAAGCTGAACCCTGCTCTCAAATCCAAGATGGTGAGGCAGGTGTGTTTTCATTCACAAATATGGCTGAGTTTTATTTTAGGTGACGGTCTATTACAGCACCCTCAAATACATAGTTTAAGTATATTCATTTTATTTTAAGGGCTGCTGCAGTTTTATTTTATTCAACTATGGGCATGATGAATTTGTTCTAGACTGTTTGCAAAGAAGAACAGACATTAACAGGTTTCCTAAAGATACAACTCACAACAAAAGGAAGACATTTGGAAAATAAAGTGACAAATTTTGTGACAGACAGCAACTTCGTGCACACAAATTTCAGACAGCAATCCCCTTTTCATTTTCTATCAAACTATTATAGTTTATGCACTTTCCTCACTGCCAACAGTCTTTGTGCCAACAACTGCCAAAGCCATCTTTCATTCCTCTGCCTAGCACAATTAGCTGAGGATAACTGAAGTGAAACTACATTTAAGAAAGACGAAAATTTCCATGCCCAGGGTTGTATAAATAGGTTGAAATAAATGGGGTTCCTTCCCACTTAATCCCCTTTCTGCCAATAAATGCAGTGTGGGAATATGCCAGACTTTTAAAATATAGCCCAGACTTTTGAATCATAATAGCTTTTTTCTTAGACAGGAAGAGACAAGCTTTTTTGGCTTAAGTGAATTCAACATCTTAAAGACAGGGTTTCTTTAGTATGTATATGAAAAAACTTATGCTTTATTTTTTAAATAAACTGAGTAATTCTGTTTCTCACAAAACAAGTCCTGTCTTTTGCATTGGTACTATGTCTTTACTTTCTTTTTCTATAAATGCAAGTATGTCCTTACTTTTAAAATTGTATTTTCTATTCTAAAAAAAAGGTATTTTTTTTAAAACACGGTACTTGTCTTTTAAATCTGTTTTTAGAAGAGCCCAGCAAAAATGCCCAATATTGCCAGTTTCCCGAAGTACATTTTTGCATAACATCTTCCCATTATAAAAAGTCAGCTTTCTAGCCCAAACCCATTAAATAAAGTTTTAAATATATAGTGCCAAATTTTTTTTTATTTACAATATAATCTGAAGGCAAATATAAATCTTTTAAGTTGTGCTTGTAAATAGGTACTGCAGGTATTAACTACGTGCTACCTTCTAGACACACCGCTGATCAAATGAATCCCTTCTTGATAGCTCTGATGTTGTATTTGCAGCTGCCCAGTTCTAATCTCCTCTTTCATCAAGTAAAGTGGAAGCTATAAAACATTTAAGGACACTTTAGCAGGTAAGTTTTACTCGTGGTCCTCGTGCTCTAATCAGATGTTGCCCCTGGGACTTTGACAGTGAGATTCCTCCTGGTGTTGGTGACGTGACGTTGCTGAGCCAGGAAGGAGCGGCCCGGCCCGTCCTTGCAGGCGCCACTGCTGCCAACCAGCCTTGCTTCCATACCCAGCTTCTGCAGAGTCAGGCTCTGCAAAACAGTGGAACAACTTAAACAACAGCAGAAACAGAACAAAAAAACCCTGCCCTCTTTTATGCACGAAGCTCATGCTTATTTAGCATGCACACAAATTCTTTTGCTGTGTTGCTTAGATTAACTAAAATTTAACTGTCACATTTAGCAAAGCATGTTTTCCTGAAACACCAACAAATGAATTTTTTACCCACCTTGTTATACCATGCAGTCACAATTAGCTTTTCCTCATAATCATGTAGCTTAGCCAGTTTGTATTCGTTCTACAAGAAGACAAGAGGGAAGGCAAGCTCAATTTTAAACACAAATTTAAACACAAATTTTATCTGCATAAACTCACTGCAGCCCACGGAGTGAAACAAACACAGGCAGCAGAAATACTTCAATATGCAAAACAATGGGAAAGCTTAGAAGTATAAATAAAGAGATGGATAAAATACTCAGAGATAAATTATCAGACTACTTCAAAGAGGCTAAACTTTACACAAGTTACAGACAGAAACAACATAGAAATACACTCTGAGGGTTTGTGTGGGCAAATGCACAAGAGGTCTAGGGTATATCAAATAGTCTATAAATAATTCAGCAATTCTTCCATCTGCAAAGACAAGAATGTGCTTCCAGTGGCTGGTTATTCTTATGCTGTTACTGAATTGCTACTATATAATATACTTACCTAGTATATACTACATTAAAGAAATCTGAGGCCACAGCATTTATAAAGTCAGGATTTCAGCCAAGCAGATTTTACTGAATCATTAGGAAACAGTATCTCGACTGTCTAATAACATATTAGAGGTTATTATGAAATACATGTAAAAATTTTACCTCCAGTGCTTCAATTCTTTTGTCTTTCTCCAGTATCTGTTTTCTGAGCAACATAATTTCTGCTGATGCTGGATTTAGCTTGGGGTCTAAGGTTTTTATCACCTGGATAGGGCAAAACAAGAGCAGTGGAATAATTTGATTAAAAATGCCATTTTAATTGGGAGGTGGGGACACACACATTTAAATCAATCTGTTTAGCAATGTATGAGGGAGCAATGTGCATGTTCAGAAATATGCCACTTACATTTCTTGCTTTCTCAAGGTACATTTTATATCTTTCTTCCATTGCTTTCATATCCTCATCTTTTTTTCGTAAAGCTGCTTCCAGCTCTCCAATCTTCTGGGCTGTTTACCAAAATGATCAACAAAGACATACAAAATAAAAACAGATGAGGTACTTTCAAGGCTTCTGTGTTCTCACCACGCTCCAAACAAACCTTCTGGCTCCTACACAGCTCTCCAAGTTATGATTTTTGTTTCACTTGTCCCACGTGACCCTCAATTCCCGTTTTGCAGAGCACTGTTCAACAAAACTAAGCCCCCAGGATCCTCTCCCTGGCCACCACCACTCTTAAAAAATCCCTCCACACACTCTGTTTCAGGTTTAAAGCTAAGCTGTAGCAGAAAGCCTTATCCACACAAGTATCCCATAGTCCAGTGGCTATGGGAATCATTTCAGAAGAAACTTAATATAGTCTTGTCAAAAAAATCCACCAAAAAAGCCCCACCAAACAACTTACGGTTCTGACTCTCGTCAGGCTGGAGCTCTGCCAGATCAGCCTCTTTCTTCTGCAGCTCATCATGAACTTCATTCAACTTCTCCCTATGCAGGAAAGATTGGATAAGCTCACAAATAATTCCATGTGCGGTTTTAAGAGCTGCAAGCTGATGGCACAAGTGCTTAAATAACTATTTTAAGCTCTGGTAATTCTGCTGAGTTTAAATAGAAATATTAGTATGTATTTTTGAAGAACCATAAAAGTTGTGAATCCTGAATTAAGTCTCATTTTTATAAAACTAGGAAGAAGATGAACAATTAAACGCCTCCAGCAGCTCCTTAGCAGGAACTACGAACTGCTGACAGGATGGAAGTATTCCAGAAGAATGGAATATGTTTTGAGCCCAGTCAGAGTGATGGTTTTAGTAGTTTGTTGTAGAATCAGAACATTTAAAATACTAATGGTGGTTAAGAGAGTTAAGTGTTACTAGTATTACAAGATAATCATGATCAGAGCAGACAACACTAGAACACCAATGCTTAACTCACTTTATGCATGATTCTCAAATCAGTGGCTTAGAAAAACAAGACATCCCTGCCAAGATTTGAGCAGTTTCTGTGCTATATTTAGCACAAATAAGCTATTGTGCATCCATGTGCCTTACTTACATGTGTGCTGCCAGTTTCTGCTTCAGGTTGCTGGACTATGAAAGGAGAGAATTAAAATTCAATTATATTTCAGTATTTCATGCCATGCAACATTAAAGTGCTCTTATAAATCAGCCAAGAATACTTAGCACAACTAAGTAAGTCAAAGCAAATAAATACTGAGGAAACTGCATTTTCCATGCAGTTTTGTAACCACATTCATATTCTTTTTGCATTGCACAGAAAAGAATTCCAGCATCCCTTTCTTTAAAGCTCTCTCTCTCGTTATACCACCTTGATTGATAAAACTAAAAGTAGAAAGTAGAAGAGTTAGAGTTCCTTAAAGGTGGGTGAAGGAATCACATAAAACAGGAGCCTTTCAACTGAAATGAAGTTGGTGCAGGGATGTTTTTCAGGCACACTGAAAAATAAGCTGCACATCTAAACAAAGGACTTGATGTTACACTGAAGGACTTCAAACAAAACTGGTACACTGTTTTCAAGGCCAGGAAGCCTGAACTTCTACTTACTCCTTCAGTCTTGGATCCCTGCTCCTGCAAAGTCTTCTGCAGATCTTCAATCTGCTGCTGTAATCCCCCAATGCGCTCTTCGTTCAGCCTTTTAGGAAGAAAAGACAGTGACTGCCCATCTAAATAAATCATAGACAGATTGCTCTGGATAACAGTTTTTCAGAGGGTCTACCCAGCAGGACTTAAGCCACAAAGAAACTGATTTTTAGTTTGACTCGAACTTCTGCTGAAACAAGCACATGGAGCTTTAGTCAACGTTTCATAATGAAATACCTAGAATCGTTTTAAGTTTTGAGAAGCCTTAATTCCCAAAAATTCTCTTATTCTAAAACACTGCTTTCAGCATTAATTGATAGAGAAGTTCAGACCATATCCCATGGTCTAACACTTTGAAGTTCTAGTTTATATCCATCTTTGGTAGTAGATCAAGAATCACTCAGAACCAAAAAGAGTGTCCTGTAAGCAGCACTTCATTTGTGGTTACACTGGTGCAAGAAGGTAGTTGGCTTCCTACACAGTGCCACACTACAGATACAAGCCACAAGGTCACTCTGAAATTCCTTTTTGCTGTATTTTAAGATGTAGTTTCACCTCTTCTCAGTTTCCAGTTCGTTCACTGTCCGATGCTTCTGCTCCAGCTGTTCCTGGAGCTCTGCAATACGTTCATTTTCTGACCCTTCCTGTTTCAACAGGAGCATCTTATTTTCATGCTGCAGCCGAATAAACATTTCTCTGAATCAAAAACAACAAAAAAAGGCATTATTAATTAAGAAGGAGGTGGTTAAGAAGAGGAAGTAATATTCCTGTTCACTCTCCCAACCTTAAAGTGACCAAATCAAGTTCTGCTTAAGGATACAGCTGGGGTACCAATGCAATTTAAGATACTGTGACTCACCTGTATTCCACTGGCAGAATTTCAGCAGCAAGATTCTCATAGCTTTTAACACGAGATCCACCTGAAATCACATGGGAAGTTAAATTTAACACACTTAAAGGAATCTCCAATGCAAATAGAAAAGCCTCTGGAGGTACAGCAATACCTGTCTGACTCAGGTGATCCTGCTGCATCTGTGAGCACCGGAGCTCTTCATTTGTCTCTTTTAGTGCATCACACTGCACTATCAGTCTCTAACAAGACAGAGTTGAGGTGGAATTAAGTCAAACTGCACCATTTTAAGACCCAATAACAATAATCAGGAATAGCACTGACACATGCATATTTCAGGTTAGACTTGACAACCCTGCAAGTCTTTTCCAATCTTAATGATTCTATATTGTGATTTATACGTGTATACACACACTCAAGGCACTAAACCTAATTTTTATGAAGACACGACTTCCAGGAAGGTTTTCCTCATGCAGAGGATCTGAGAGAGATTTATTAGGTGCTCAAATACTCTCCTAAAGAGACTTACCTCTTTTTCTTTGATTAAAGCTTCGTGTTTTTCTTCAAGTCTCTTCAGTTCAAATGCTAGCTTATCAGCTCTTTTTGATTCTTCAGACAGTTTGTTATGAAGCTCCTGGACCTTTTAATAAAAACACTGCATGAATATTGCAAGATGCTACTTCTAAAAGCTCTGTTAAAACAGAAACTCCTGCCCAGTTCAGCCAAAATAAAACAGTTGGTCCTTCAAGCTTAGGGGAGGGGAGCCTACAGGTTTAAGGCTTTTTTTGTTTGTTGGTTGGTTTGGGTTTTTTTTTTATACTTAACTCTTTTAATTATTACTGAATTACTATTTCTACAGTTTAAAATACATTTCCATGAAGAAATATAAGAATAACAGCAGGTAGTGACGGGACAAGGGGGAATGGGTTCAAATTGAAAGAGGGAAAATTTAGGTTAGATATATGGAAGAAATCCTTCCCAGTGAGGGTGGGCAGGCCCTGGCACAGGTTGGGCAGAGAAGCTGTGGCTGCCCCATCCCTGGCAGTGTCCAAGGCCAG
>JAWWEE010000004.1:2835889-2871901 GCA_035221455.1 Xenops minutus
CAGTCCCTCTCCAGCTCTCCTGGAGCCCCTTTAGGCACTGAAAGGGACTCTCAGGTCTCCCTGGAGCCTTCCCTTCTGCAGGTGAACACCCAAAGCTCTCCCAGCCTGTCTTCTTTTTCACTTAGATAAACATAGAGACATTTTTAGGTAAGGGTAATTATTTGGGTACTGTCCAAATATCACTACTAAAAACACTTTTATTTTAAAGAAAGGCATTTGTGTTGCTGAGAAGCATCTCAGCTGAGGATGTGCTTTGGAAGTTTCAGCTGAAGCTCAGCTCTCCATCACACACCAGTGGTGTCATTGCTGTCGTGGTGGCTCAGATGGACTTGTGTAACTAATGTGTTCTGTGCTTATAACAACATTTTAACACTTTAGCTTGTTTGTCTGAGGAAGGAATAGTTCCTGTGCCAATAGTTGCATCTGCTGCCACAGCTGCACCGACGAGGGGCACAGTGCCCACGTAGCACACTGGTGTTCTTCACCAGCTCTGCTTTCTCCACAGCCTGGATATAGGGGTATTGCTGTACCCCCAACCATGCTCATACTGTGGGTGTGTTTTGTGCTACAGATGTATTAATTCCCTTCAAACACCTCTTTCCCCCTCTGATTGAAAACTGTCCTGTTGGCAGCAGAGCTGAGCTCTCCCTGCTGCACTTGCTGTGCAGTAAAAGGAGCCCAGTTTGGTTTGTCGTGGTGCACTCTGTTGGGAAAGGCATTCCCTCTGGGCATGGAAGGAGCTTGCCAGTGTGGAGCAGAGCTTTGGCAGGACAGCTGCACCTGGAATGGCACCAGGTAGCTGGAGAGGGATTTGGAGACAGCTCTGCATAGGGTGAGAGCCAAGTGCAAAGCTGTATTCCTCAACTGGAGTTTTAGACACACACACCAACTTGAAATGGGGAAGTTTTGGGATTTGATCTCAAAATACTGAGCCATTGCCTCACTATAACAAGGAGCAGAAGGTGCACAGTATATTTATTTTTATACTTTTATACTGTTTACAAGAGCATGTGGTGACAGGGTTAGGGGAAATGGCTTCAAACTGACAGAAGGCAGGGTTAGGTGGAATATTGAGAAGAATTTCTTCCCTGGGAGGGTGGGCAGGCCCTGGCACAGGTTGGGCAGAGAAGCTGTGGCTGCCCCATCCCTGGCAGTGTCCAAGGCCAGGTTGGACAGGGCTTGAAGCAACCTGGGCTAGTGGAAGGTGTCCCTGCCCATGGCAGGGGTGGGACTAAATGATCTTTAAGATCCCTTCCAACCCAAAGCATTCTGTTATTCTATGATTTCATACAAGCGACCTCACTAACAGGTGAACAACCTCTCCCAGGAGAGAGTAAAAAAGAAAAGCCTGCAAACCATGGACTCTCACATCACTCAAGAGGGCAACTACAGTTAAGCTTGACAGTTTAACAAACAGGGAACAACCCTGAAGAAAATGGCAGCATCTGAAAGAACATTCTCAAGTTAGAAATTCTAAGGGGATGACACAGGTTAAGCCCATGGGCTGTTACATTAAGCTCTTCCCAAAGTATCTGGGGAAAACCTGTTCCAAACACAAAGCCCAGCCCTACCTGTCTCTTGTAGGTCTCCAGCTGGGCTCGTGCTGCATTGGCCTTCTTCAGCTCATCCTCCAGGCTCACTGTGTTGTGCATGTACATCATGTTGGTCTCCTGCAGCGACTTCACCTGCCTGCGGAAGTCGTTCAGGTCCTGCAGCTTCTTCCGATACACTTCCACGGTCGACTCCAGCTTACTTGCCTTGTCTGCAGTAGCCCTTAGAGCAGAAGCAGCAATTAGAAGACACTAGGTTTCTTCAAAAGATTAAAAAAGCCCAATTCTGCTGCCATGAGCACTCAAGCTGTTTCCAAAGAGAGACACAACATGCTCAGCAGCAGTTACACCTTGCTGCTTTATTTTTAAAGGTATAATCAATGCAAACTTGCCCATAAAAATTGAAATCAGCACAGGGTTTAAGTGGGAGTGAGACTGACAGTTGTATGCCAGAAGTAGGAGCCAGGGTTAGTGTGTCAAATATGCCTAGGGAATTCTGTGAGGTGCAATGTAAATGCACCACAACATCCTGTGCCAGATAATCATCTCAGAGTGCTGGCACCTCTGTGATTTTCTCTACCAGGTATTTTCATTGTGTGGTATTATACATAATTAGCACATAATTGCACTATGAGAATTATCATTAGCAGGTGTGACCAAGAAGCACCAGCTGATCATTAACAAAAATCTTCACAGAAAGAAAATATTGGGATAAAAAATGCCAACTTAATATCTGTGTTTAATATCAGCATTCTCATGGCACTAAAAACCGGTACAAGAAAATTATGGAAAAAATCTAAAGTTAAATAACATCTGAAACAAATCTTAAGAACTCTAAGTTAAGCACCTGAAACCACTTTTCTTCCCGTGTTTTATTCATATTATTTCATGAATACCAGACCTGCTTTCACAATGTAATTTACTGTGGCTATTTCTTGGGTGGTCTGGTATTCCATACAGTTTACACAAGCTGGAATGTTACCTTAAATTCTCATTAAGGTTATTGTGTATTTCATCTTCATTCTGCTAATGATCTCACTAACCTAAACCTGGCCTAGAACACTGACACCAAAAGCTCTGTCAAAGTTCTACATGTATATATGCTTTTCTACACTAGAACTTCAACTTTCCATCCCACACGAAGAAGCAGGAGTTCTGCAGCCATTAATTCTGCTTCACAGAGAGATCCCATTGTTACTCTTGCCAAACAACAGAGGCTTGGCCTGAAAGCTTCTACTTCAACCCTGCTTTGTCAAAGATCTCACTCAGGTAAGATCTGCACAAGTAACACCTCAGAAAAATCTTGTTAAATACAAAGCCTTGGATTTAGTCATTAAATCCTCCTTGTATGTGTGTAGCTCTCCCTACTACATACCTAAGAATATCATTTTCATCTTTCAAGGCTCTAGATTCTTCTGCCAGAGAGGTCAGTTCATTGTTTCTATGCTGCAGTTCAATCAGTTGTTTTTCCAGGTCTTCACAATGGACACGATAATCATCTTTTGCAGCTTCAAGCCTATCAGATCAAACCCAGGAACTCTGTTAGGAACATATTGTTATTACAAAGTCCTCATTTAGTGCTAGAATTACTGAAAATAAATAAGACAAAGGAAAACTTGATTCAAGTAGCCAGAAAAATGGTAAACACGGACCATTTTACTGTCTACCTGTTAAATTATAATGGATTGTATATGGCAAATCCACCATATCAGTGTCAAGGGATCACATGAATAGTGGTTTGGGGTTTTTTCCCCATATATATGAACCACAAAGACTAATATGTGAAAGAAATCAGTACAGTAGAGAGATATGGCAGTGTCGGGGATTTAGGGTTTGTTTTGGTTTGGTTGTTCTGTTTATACACAAATAATTTGCTGCATTCCATGCCCTTATTTGAAGTATCAGAGGGCTATGCCTATTATATAGTAGTATTTTTCACAGTTAACAGTATCTTTTTCCTTTTAAATGTAAGGACTGTCTTTAAAATATGCTTATATAGCACTAGAAAGCTTTTAATGCAAAAGAAATTGAGATGGAAAATCCCCAAAGAGTACTAAAAATTCTCAGGATGTATTAGACAAGTAAGGGATTTTTAAGGCAAATGATTTCCTACCTGAAGTTTTCTTCTTGCAATTGCTCCAGCTGCAACTGTGCATTAAAATACTTTTTTGCAACCACAGTATTTGGATCATCAAGAGAGTCGTCTAATTGCTCTAGTCTGTCATTCATAATCTCATTTTCTGATATCAAGCTGTTTTTCTCATCCTGGAGGGCAGCCACCTAGTACAGATAAAACAGCATCAACACTGTAAGATCTGTCCAAAGAACCGAAGCAAAGGCAGCAGGACGTCACCAAATTAGTTTATGGAAAAGGTTGAGCATTTAGAGATTTTAGAATGTAGTTCACAGAGCACACTTGAGCATACAGATGCTTTAGTATGTGACAGTTATGAAGCACTAAAGGAAAAGTCCCTCTTAAAAAAAAAAATAATAATAATAAAGACAATTCTTTGTAACTGAAACCACGGTAAAGGCAGACAAAGTGACAAGGAGAGGAACTGGTGCTTCCATTAAAAACACCGTGGGGGCCGTACAAACCCCTCCACGTGCTGGTGCAGAGGTAACTCCTCTCCCCTTGCTGGTGCTGGAGGGAAGCAGCAGGATGGCATGGCCAGCACAGCGCCGGCGCTGCCGTGCTCAGCAGGGAATGGCTGCGCGGTCGTGCCCAAGCGGTTTGAGGGGCCCAAGCACACAGCACGGAGAGCCTGGCCAGCCTCAGGGGCAGCATGCACTGCGGCAACAGCCAGAGACTGGGCGCTCACAGCTAAGCAAATGAGCACACGACACTCCACTGGGACAGGGAGAATATTAACAGCCATAAAACGGGCAAGGATTAAGAGGATAGAACCTTGGTAGTTTTTCTAGTGAAAGCTGTTGTGTTAATTTTAACGTCCTGTCAAACACAAGAGCACGTAGCGTGTGTTAGTCGACTGGCATTTAAACAGGGACAATATGCTTTTTTGGGTTATGTTTTCCTGAATCAGAAAGTAAACCTACCTTTCTTATACTCTTGGAAAATATCAAGGAAGACTGAGACCTTACAAGTGAATTTATTAAGAATTAGTTTAAATGAGAAGCGTCAGTCAATATTACGGCTTCAAATAAATAAAACTACAAAAAAACATATCATGATGACATTATTAAATAGATACACCCTAGAGTATGCAATATTAAGAAACAATTTGTTTGTGATCATAATTTAAAAGTCTACCAGTCAAACAGATGTAGAAGTCAAGCAGTAATTAATCTGCCACTTCATTAGGTGCTGGGTCTCTATGTTCACTCCTTTTTACATACCAGATGTCATTTACTATTTACCTGCACACAAGCACATGTGAGGAGAGAGCCTATCTGAGCCTTGCTCAGCAAAACACCTCCTGTTCAAGGTCCAGCCACTCCTTAAGTATGTGCAACATTGAGACTTTTAGAGTAACATTAAAACATCATCATCTCAGACTTAAAGAAACCTAAAAATCAAAATATGACCCAACTCTGAGCAAGTTTTACATCTTTTCTCAGTTCCTTTCTGATAGCTCTCTTTTTTTTTTATTATTTCAATTTAAAAGAAGTGGTGTCAAAGTCAACACAGATTACAAACAGGTATTTTAAACACATGTCATAGTATTACAGTGTGGTGTAACTAACTCATCTGTTTATGTTGAGCAGTGCTTTTCCTTCAAACACCTTTCACCTGTCCCATACTGTTATGAGCAACTAGTTTTGCACAATCTATGATTAATTAATAGAGAAATGTGGAAAGACAAGTTTGAGAGAGACAGGTGAAATCCTGGGACTTCTCTGTGCACAGCATTTTCAGATCTCTGCTCTCACTAGGCAGCCTTACTGCTGCCTCAAGAAAAAAAGGGAATTAAATCTCAATTCAATCATAACAATAGCTTCCCAGGCATGGCAACTACCTCTGAGCTACTTCATACACAAGTACTCTACTTTTCAGCTGTCACTGCCTGTGAGAAATATAAAAGTGGGTTCTGCTTTTGTGGGTGTTCATTGTCAGATGCTCACAGAGCCAGCACAGCCCTCTGGCTCCTGTAAGAAGATGAGAGCAAAATGTTCCCTCTGTGCAGAGCCAAATCTGAGAGGAACTGCATTACCAAATAAAACTCTTTCTATTCTCATCTTATTGTGTCATAAAAGAGGAATCACACTTAGGGCTAAACAAGGGATTCTTTTTTTCTTTGAAATGTTAATTAAAATGCAAATTTCTCTTCATTGTTATGAAGTCCTCTCTACTTTTTCCCAAGAGTGACTTGATTAACTGTTATATCCATTAAAAAACAAAAATAGGCCTGTTTAGTGTGATTTGAAAATACCAGCAAGGCTCTATTAGTTTCTATTATTTTTATCCCGAAATATCCTCCATGTTGCAATTGTGCATGAGAAAAAGTTAACTAATTTCAGATAAATTTCAAAATTTAGTCATTCATCAACTCCTATTGAAACAGCATCATTTTCCTATGATTAAATCTAATGACTGATTATTGCCTGAACTAGATTTTTTTGGACAGAGTACAAAAGACTGCAGACTGAAAATGAAAAGGGCAATTTTTACAACCATGATAACATTGTTTTAACACTACCTGCTACTACTAAGGGTAAACAAAGCTAAGAGATCAAAGAACATTTGAGGTAACAGTTGGCACAGGATCTTAGCTTCCACTTTTCCCACTAATTGCATTTTGAAGCACAGAATGATTGCTTTTTCCCCACAAGAATTCTCACAGAAATTTAAATAATGCAAAATTCACTCTGTCCTTCCTTTCTGCATCTTAATAGCAGCACCACTCCACATGAAAGAAATAAGCAACTTGCTGTTTCTTACCTGCAAATCTAGCTCTTGACATCTTTGTGCCAACTCTTCTTTTTCTGCTAGTGCTTCCTGAAGATCTTCCAAGGCTTTTTGAAGCTTTGGGAAAAGCTTAAAAATAAGGCAGTCAATCATTGGGGCCCATACCCTAAGTACTCACAGTTGTAGCTTACAAAACAACTTCACTGCTTACATGAACTGTTCAAAAAGGATGTCAGGTGCATACCTGACACAGAAACCTATGTATATATAGTCTGTGAGGTCAAGATCCCTGCTCATTTCACTTGCCTTCTAAACGACTACATGTAGCAAGTAAATTATTGAAACACAACAACTTGGCCTAAAGGCATAACAAAACAAAGCACAGGAGTACTCACATGGGCACAATTTCAAAAACCTTGCCTGTTAAATGCATGCCTGCCCTTCAAATAGAAATGCTGATGCTCCTTTATAAGCAGCTACTTTTAAAGACAAGTTCATTTTATGTGTTAAGGTTATCAAGAATTTTCATGACCCCCCAAAAATAACCTCAAGTGTTGAGCCTGGCATGGCTGAGCCTTGATGTACCCCCATCTCTTCTTGAACTGACCATTTTTACCCCACCCAGGAAGATGACACAGCAGGCACTGTAGCATTTTTTTAAAGAAGCTAAAGAATAGCACATAAGTTTTCATTTAATTAGCACTGAAAATCAGCATTACTTCATTTAAGGGATGGCAAGATTCCAAGTTATTGTTTAGGCTTGATCCACAACAACAAATACTAGGCAGTTACCTGCTGGTCCATTTCACTTGATGCATCACAGGTGGAAGGGCCCGTTACTTCCTTGCTCATGAGCTGCAGGAAGAGGCCACAGGAAAAAAAGTTAAATTACAGATTAAATTTCTGTACATTCACTGCCTACTGAGTATCAATTGTATTTTCCACGATATTATTGCATTTCTTCAATAGGTCAGAATAGATTAGTAACAGTAAAACCCACCTCACGGTTGGTAAAGGATTTAAACCGATCTAGAATAAGATCACTTTTTTTTACCTTCTGCACCCCAAAAATATATCAAGTTAGGAGTAACATCTTATTGGATGAGTCTATGATCTGTTGAAGTTATTGCTACTCCTAGTCAAGGTAAAATGGTGAACCAGAGGACAGGATTTCACTCAAAGTAATAGTTATCACAGTGCTTTGTTTCCTGTTAATTGCCACTAATTAAACAATGGGAACGTTAACATTGGTCTCAATGATCTCCAAAACAAAGATGTACACAGTGTATCTGTCAACAATTAAAGGGCTTTTCTCTTTACTCAGGAATTACTGTATTATTTCTAGACCTTCTTCAGAAGGTTTAATTAGTCAGAACACAACAAATCAAGAGGTTTATGGATTTATTCCTACTAACAGGACACTTGCAGCTTTGACAACTAGCCAGTCCATTTAAATCTGAGTTTTAAAGCCTATTACCACCTCCACTGTTACCTTGATGAGGGTGAAATTACACACCACCTTTTCTTCAAAGTCAGTATTTAGTTTTTGCCTCTGTGCACGCTCTGCTTCGCAGTCCTGAAGCTCACAAATGTGAGTGAGTGCAGAGCTAAGCTGTGAGCTGGATCACCGAGCTGATCCAACCAAGAACAAATTAAGACAGGAGGAGGAACACACCACAACAAGAATAGAAGAGATGCAGCTGCAAGCTTGTAAGTCAGAGGCTGGAATGGTCTTTCAGAACAATGCAGCCTCACAAACACAGTCAGCTTAATTCTGGGACCAAGACTACAGCACTGGGACAGAGATTTCAGAACCTGAGTCCAGGACAATCAGTGGTTGGCAAATACAGACATTTCTTGCGTGGAACGAAAAATCTTAAGCATTTGTTGCATATTTGGGCACTTGAGACTAAAATCAAAACCCTTTGGTTGGGGTTTGGGGCCTCTTGGTCCTGAACCTTCCAAATAATTTAGGAAAGTACTTACACTCTTCCCTATGAATTCTTTTATTCCAGCAAAGGTCAGGGATAAGAAATAGATATTTGGACTTCTCAACTGACAGCATTATTAGGCTATGAACTGTCACCTACCTCTTGAATGGCCGTCATGACAACATGTTGAACAGACTCTTCAAGGGTCATGATATTTTGTATGTGTTCTGTGAAAAACAATTTGTAGTGACTCATGACAATGAGTAACATGATAAACCATTTGTAGAGAGAGCCAGAAGAAGCTACTACTCACAAAGCTTCTTCAGCACAGGCAGTGGCCTTTTCATACAGAGGACTATCGTTAACCAACAACAGTATTATCCAGTAATATCACAGATAGACACAAGAGATTATAAACTCTCAACTGGACAAATTAATCCTCTGCATAAGAGAGGTCTTGATCCCTACCTTAACAAGAATGAATAATCCACAAACACTTCAGATTATTTTTTTTAACCTACCCTGAACAAAGTTTTGAGTTTTATCCAAAGAAGTTTCCCACAGGTTTCCTGCTTTTAAGTGAACTCCAGTTTCAGAACAGGCATATAATGTATTAAGAGCAGAGACCTTCTAACACATAAGAAAAAAGCTTCTACATCTCTTCCACCTTAATAATCACTTGAGGCAGTCTGTTGATTGTTGAAGAGGTTGAGGTAGTGCCTACCTTGTTTCCTCTCACAGTTGACTGCACAACCTAAAATAAGCTGCAAAAGCCTGCCCAGTTCAGTGGGATCTGAGTTCTCAGATATCTGGTTTAAGTCTGGAATAAGATCTTCTGAAATCTGCTGACCCAAGAACTGAAAAAAAATCAAAAAACAAAATCAAGAGAGAAAGCATGCTCCCAGTTTTGTATGACATGAAAATCTGCATCACATAAGAAATCTGGACTCAGTGAGGCATCCAGAGAAAATGATCTGTAAGTTTGTTACCAGGTTTAGTTAACTGACCACTTGTACAAGAAAAAGTAACATTAGTGAAAATTCTGGGGGCAGTTTTCAAATATGAGAGAAATTATTCTAATTCTAACAACATAAAAAAGAAGGAATTAAAAATACTTCCAGGTGGAGTTGTTTCATAATCCTTCAAAAGGCTCCTCATAAGCCTAAAGAAATTCTCCTTCTGGGCTTGCAAGAGACCCTCAGTCCTGGCAGCACATCAGGGCTGGGAACAAGGTATCACAACCCAGCCCAGGTGAGACCAGGAAACCAAAAGATCTGGCAAGTTTTTCTGTATGATGCCTATTACATAACTGTAATCAAATCAACCAACACAAAATTCAGAAATTTTGGCTTTTTAACTACAATACAGCAGCTTTTCATGGCTACTGTATTCATTCCTGCATGAGAGAGGACAAATTCTGACCCCCACTATGTCCAGGAGGATTTGTACCTTGGCTCTCAGCTTCCAAGGGAGTATCATAAAACCTAGGCTGGGGTTGCTGAGTCTGTTCTGTTGTGTACAAAAGGATTAAAATGTCTCTGGACAAGAGCAAATATGAATGCACAACTAAAGTCAACAGGATTCTAGAGCTCAGTCCTTATGACATCCACCTGGGCAGAGGTCTCCAGGTTATACTGCCAGACTCTTATTTAAAATACACCTGCTCAAATTAAATTTTATATTCACTCAGGCCTCCCACTTAACAGGTAATTATCACACACTTTCTGCCAAAAAGTCCTTAAGATAAACTAATTGGCCAATTAAAAAAAGCTAGGTGAAGGAAGGTGATAATCCATACCTCATGGTAGTAGTCCATAATTCCTTGCAGTATCTTCTTCAGATTACTGGACTGATGGTTGTACATGAAAGACAAGGTTATAAGCTTTAATTAAAATGTTTAAATTTTGTGAACTATCACAACAGAAAATCTCCATGAAAGAATGCTGGAAGGGACTTAAAACTATCAAGAGAATTCTGTAGTTTTAGGACTGCTAGATCTCAGGACAGCCACAACATCCAACCCCACAAATTTCACTGGCTTCAGTTTTAAATACCTTTATTCTCCAGTTGTCACCAACATCATCTTTAATGCGATTTAGCCAAGAGGCATCAAACCAAGCAACATCTCTGAAACAAAATTAAATGATTAATCAATAAGCACAGACTTAAATAAGTAAGACAGCAAATTCCCAGCATTAAATCATCAGCTGTTGAACTACAGTGTCTAATGAGGCATGAGTTCCTGGAGATTGCAAGGCAAACTTATGTCACAGGAAATTCCCATCCTGCTGCCTGCACTAAGAGAACTTCTGCCTGTGCTTCAGCTGGGTACAGCTGGAAGCCAAGGATGTGAAAACCTCTGTCATGCTGGATTTTTATACCTGATGATAAAATGATCAGAATGATGGAAAGAAACATCCTTTTTTGACTAGTGCTGATGTTAAGTTTGATACCCATTCCTGCAGGCTGGACTTTCTAACATTCACTACAATTTGTCAAAGGCACTTATTAAGAAAACACTTTAAACTCCAGGAGTTTTGTGATTTTTGTGTGTCTGTGGTTCCTCTGGTCAGAAGTCTTTTCACTTTGCCAGCATAAACAAAGATGAGTTGCTGAGGGAGGTGTTTATACACACTGAGCTGCCAAGCAGTACAATCACAGCATATTTAACAATATATTAACTTCTACAGCTTACTGTTCATTCACTGGTCTCAAAGCACCTAATAAAGGACAATTCTTGTCTCAGCTTGCACATGAACCAACTCGGCTGTGCAGAAGTGTGCCCAAAGCCTGTGACAGCCCAGTACCCCAAATACATGGGAAGCAACACCCAGCAAATCCTAAATCAATTTTTGCCATGTGCCAGGAAAAATTGGATTTCTGCCTTTACACAGCACATTTGAAATCCTTACAAGCAAACAGGAGGGTTTCTGAGTTTGGAGGGGCTTTAGGAGGGTGTGTGTTTGTGGTGGTGTTTAAGTAATTTCTCAATAATCAAAATTACAATTTGAGCAGGAGATGGTAATGCAGACTTCTCTTTAATTATGTGAGCCAACAAGTGCTGATGGGAAAAGTGAGAAAGATCATGTCATCCTTGCCTAATTATCCTGAAGTATGACTTTAATACTGCAGTATATCTTCTCATCACCTTCTCCATCATGTTCTTATTCAACTGTTATATCATCCCCAAAACAGCAATACAAAGGCATGTTCTACCTTCTGTTATAAACTGCCCACTCTGAGTTCCTGCCTACTTTAAAGGCAACTATGTATGTCCAATATGAAAACCTCAAGAAATTAAACACATCTTCTTCAAACTGAAGCATCAACTTACATTTGGTGAAGCACCTGTGCCATGGCAACCCCGTTAGTCAAGTCCTGAACATCTCTGCAAGGTGCAGCAGTGTTGAATGTCTGCAACTAAAACAGGGGAAAACACTGTTTCTCAGTCAGCAGACAAAAGGACAGGAAATCAGTTACCACTTTCCTTTTCCTCTTTAAGTAAAGATGTCCTTTCATTTGAGACAGCTGAAATCCTTTTTGTACTATGCAGTTTTTAAGCCAACCCCATTATCTCAATACTTGTGATTGTTATGACTAGTAGCTTAAAAAGTTGGCACAACCACCCACGCTTTGTTTTTTCATGCTAGTCCTTCTATTGCAAATTAGATTATGAAATGATAACTTCAGAAACTACAATCATATTTATCCATCCATTGAATTATGCTGCAGTGGTTCATTCTGGTCATAACCACCTAGTAAAAAATGGCATCAGAATAAGATGAGAAAGCTGAGGGAGAAAAACAAATTCCAGTCTTTTACTACAAGAATTTAATACTAGAAATATGATGGGGTTTTCTCAATGTTAAAAATATTTCTCCATTTTAGATATTTTGGGGGTTTTTAAGCCATCCCCAAGCTTATATCTAACATTTTGACAGCATTAGCTGTATATTTAGAATTGCAGTATTTTATTCCTCTACAATCAATCAGTTCTGAACTAACTATTCTAGGTGGGAGAGCCATTTCATCACAGGAAAATAAGAGCCTTCTTTACCATTCTGAACAAAAAAGCAAGGAGAAAACTTGCTGTTAGTACCACTAAAAGATGAGTATGTGAAATGGATTGGAGCAAGTACAGATCCTTCCAAACTCTGTCCACTGCAGAAACTGTAAATGTATTAGGTTTAAGAAGTCAATGTCCTGAATTACCCTCCATCTGTGAGAAGGCTTCCCCAAACATTCTGTGAAACATAAGCTGCTTCAGAACACACTGATGAATAACCTTGTGTTTGGGAAATGGAGCTACTCAGGCCAGAGTGATGGAAAAGCAGTTTCCAGGGGTGAGAATTTGAGGCAGTTTTTGTCCATTCTGTGTTTACGAGTGACCACAACTCTGAATATTTGTGTCTTTTGCTTCAAAAACAGCCGAACTGAGCCAAAAGAAAAATATGCACCCCAAGGTTTGTTTTTTTTTCTTTTAATTTGCTTTTCAATTTAAAAAGTGGTTTAAAATCCTGCATTATGGGAAGTGAGAAGTCAGTAATCCCTTGTAGGTTACATAAAAGATTAAGTGGAACACCACAACCCAAAGCTGCTGTGAATGACAGCCCTGGTTTCCACTACTCCAGCAGCCCCAAGGCCAACACAGACACGATTCTGAGTCAAGGCTGAGCTTCCCAGAACCCACAGAATTTACAGCACAGGACTGTGGTGCTGCCATGTGGATACACCCCCTTGTAGCCCAAGGAAACTGCTAAGCACAGGTACTACCATTGCACCTGAGCCTGTTAAGCAAAGCCTTAGAAAACCCTGTGACGGGCAACACTGCTTTATGCAGAATCTCCCAGAATAGAAACAGCTAATTACAATTAATTAGAAAGCAGCACTGAGAGTCTCTATATATTTAAAAGTCACTTAAAGGCCTAGAAAGAATGTGGGAGTAGAAGTATTAATTATGGGTTCTCCAAACCTCATGCCAGCCCAATTGTTTCCTCAAAATGGATTTTTACTGTTCTAGCAAACCCCATGAAAGCAGCAGGCGTGAGGAAGAGGTTGGCAGAAGCAACCACAGACTTCAGGGCTGTAGCAGGGCTCTTTTTTTTTTTTTCAGTTTTACTAAATATAGCTTCAAGGACACTTTACTCACACTGAAAACCATTTTGTGAGTTCCAGCCCCAATGCACCCTGCCACTTGCTGTTACAGGAGAAGCAAGTGTTTTTCTCTCAGACACACAGCTATAATACACAGCTGAAAAGTTAATGTTGCATCTCTGCCCCCAAACACCTGCAGGTGACACACGAGTGTTCACAGTGCCCAGAAATTATCTTACCC
The DNA here is from genome assembly GCA_035221455.1 of Xenops minutus. NCBI lineage: Eukaryota > Metazoa > Chordata > Aves > Passeriformes > Furnariidae > Xenops > Xenops minutus. The sequence continues at coordinate 2,849,573 of JAWWEE010000004.1, forward strand.
ACCCTCCATGTCACCTGGACAACGTGGGGTTGAGTTTCTCCCTTTCATATTTTACACACTGGGGATAGAAGTTTTACAGAGCAATCAAGGAGATTTTAAAGCAGCAATAAACATCCCCTTTGCTAACCCCAGAATAAACTCAGCCACTGGAGAGATTTAACATCACCAATGGTGCCAGTGCCAAACAAGGATGCACCAACAGTGGAAAAAGCTTTCAGTTTAAGATGTTGCCATACATTCAGTCCCTGGTTTGGAGACAAAGGCAGGAGCAGCCTCAGAGCAGTACAGTACCAAAAGACATCCAAATAACATTTTCTCTACTAGTAAAAAAAATCCCTATTATAAAGGCACCTTAAGATTCTGCTGCATGGCTATATCTACTGCTGTCACTCTTTTCACCCCACTCCTATAGGGACTGGAAAAACACTAATGTTTACTAACTTGGAAAATTGTTTCTGCAACAGACTTTTGGGTACCATCTTAGCAGGTATTACCTAAGTCAGTTTTTCATGGACACTCATAAACGTTTTCACCAAAATTCAATTAAAACTTCATTTTGTTTTTCCTGCAACATCCTCAGAACTTTAAATTCAACGGCATCTGGTTTGAAGAATCAACAGATAATATTTTTATTCGAATTTTCTCTTTCTTCTCTGGACAATGCATGTTTTCTATAGAACTTAGTAAAATAAAAATAGAAAAATACACAATCTGGCAGCAGAACACAGAGAATCATAAGCATCTCTTTGCTATATTAATGGGTAAACAAACTAAGAGACTTTTAGAACCACAGTTATAGAACCCTTTTCTCTCCAGCACTTTATTCCCTCTCCCTAGATTCACTTTTTTCCCCTGTTATTCACACCGAACTTCACGCTGTGAAAGGATGTTTGAAATACATCTTAGTGTTAACAATCAGTTTCTGCAAAGCTGTAAACAAGGTCTGAGAAATAGGGTGTTAAATCTAAAAAAACAGTGCTCCTGACAATGCATCTTAAGTGTTGTATAGACAACCTGAATACAGAGTGGGATGTTCCTTTACATTAACACAAAGCTCAGTTTGAAGCCAAATAAAGCTCCATTCACATTCTATTTAATTATGATGTAATTACAGCTGTGCACCATGAAGATAGTAGAAATGAGAGTTAAACTTAAAATATTTTAAGCAGGAATTATAAAAATTATAAAGGAGTTCAGCACTGTTAAGAGGATTTTAAGAACGAGTTCAGGAATGCAGTGATTTATTTTACAACTGAATGACGATGGAATTATTCTTACCTGACTACTGAGAGGAAAATACAGAGTTAAAGAGCACAAAACAGAGAAAGATTAACCTAAGACCAGAGAGGTTAAGCATAATACAACCAAAACCCTACAGACCAACAAAACCTTGCAATGTCACCAAAAGGAAAATGGAGGGAGGAAAAGAAAGGAATTGTTTTTCAGTGATTTACTACCAACTTTGACTCATTTTTCAGTGATTTACTACCAACTTTAACTCATTAAGCCTCCTGTACTGCCATGCAGAAATTAAGGGGGCTGCTGCTGTCACTTTGGCCAGTTTCATTCCTGGATTTCCACAAGGCTTCCAAAACCCTCCTTTCCTTCCACGCTTTACACCTCACAGAGGCAAAACGCCCGCTATTTCTAAAGAAAGCCCTTCACAAACCCCTTCACAACCGAGGCCTCCCCTCCAAGGTGTCACAGGAATTCTCTTTAGCAGAGCTCACCCTCACCAAAAACACCGCACCTGCAAGGCCAGACCCACAGACCAGGTCCAGGAACAAGCCCGGAAAGCGAGATAAACAGGACGCAATGACAGATGAATTTAACAAAACACAGTTGTCCTCTATCACCTGAAAAGCCTTCCCCGACCTCAACGATTCCACAATTGCAAACCGGTGCTTCTGGCCCAGGTAGCACCACACGCCCAGGCGCGGCGTTGGCTGCCTAACACACCCTTTAACCAGCTGCTCCGGAACGCCCGGAGGTTTCTGCGCCTGTCAATTCAGATTAATGGCATGCATTTATTTATTATTATCATCATAAATTGCTGAGCGGTCTCCACACCGAAGCCACCGCTGGAGAGCCCCCACCGGGCCCGGGGGGCCCTTCAGCCACCACACCCACAGCCCGAGGGTGCCGCAGGAGCTTGGGCCGGCTCCGAGAGCAGCGCCCCAGGCACCCCCAGCGCCGCGGCCGGGCAGGGGCGGACGGAGGGCACGGATGGAACACCCCCAGGGCGGCAGCGCCTCGCAGGGAGCCCCCCGGGGCGGCAGCGCCCCCGCGCCACTCACCCAGAGGATGAGGCTGTCGCAGAGCAGCGGGTCCGCCGCCTTCGCCTCCATCGCCCTCACACCGCCCTCAGGCCGCCCCGCTCCGCCGCCCGCGCGGCACCGCGAGGGGCGGGGCTGCCGCCAGCACCGCCCAATCAGCGCCCACCACCGCCTTCCATGGCCCGGAGTGACAGCGCGCCTGACCAATCGCAGGGGAGGGGCGTTGAGCAGGAGCCAATCAGCGTGAGACCCGTTAGGGGCGGGCGGTCCCCTCACGGCGGCACGGCCTCTCTGAGGGGAGCGGGGCTGAGCGCGGTCCGTGTGGCCGGTCCCGGGGCTCGGTCCGCGGTGTGTCCCCCGGTCACCCGCCCGGCGCTCCTCACCGCCCCGGGGGTGATGTGGGTGCCGAGGGGGATCGTGTGAGCCCCGCGGAGCGAGACTCGGCGGGCGCAGCCCCCGCGGCGGGGGTGCCGCTGTGTCACAACATGGCGGGCCCGGGTTCCCCTCAGCCCGCCGGCTGCCGGGGCGCTGTGGGGCGGCCTTACCTGTGCTCGGGGTGCGGGCCTGGACCCGCCCCGCAAGCCTTCGTTTCACAGCAGGAGACACAATGTCTTAAAAAATAGCTTTTCTCTTTTTTTTGCCCTTTTTTTCTGCCTTTTTTTTTTGCCTTTTTTTTTAAATATTACATAAAGCGAAAATCGATCTCCTGTGGAGGAAGCGCTGAAGCACAAGGATGAGAAGCTACTGCTTTAACCCATGTGAGGTGGGACCCGACGCCCCCATCCAGCAGGATGGATTGAGAAAGGCTACCCATTTTAAGTTTTACCTATTAAGTTTTACCTATTTCTCATTTATATTGTCATCCCTGCCTGCACAGCACGTCACACACCCCCGCACACGTTCTTTTCATCTTTTGTAGTTACTACACGATAGCTAAAACGGAGGAGTGCTTTGATCTGGTTTTGTTCCAATTAAAGAACAACCAAAATTTGTTCCCTCCCTTTACTATATTTGTTTCATAGGGAAGACTGCTCTTATTCGATCAGATCCCGTGGCTGACTGGCTCAGGATCCCATGTGCTGTAAAACCCTGCCCCAGACACCAGAGAAAAGTCTCAGTACCTTACACTAAGATGATGTGATTACTCTGACCCTGCCCTGTTTCAGCAATATAACTTACTTTACTTCTGTCTCCTCTTTTACTAATTTATTTGAACCATTATTTTTTGGTAGCTGATTCTGTTTCATAAACAGAATTTTCTTACCTTGCCTGTTATTACTGGAATGTGCAGAATGGCATTAAACACATCAGTGTTCAGGGCAGCCCAAGAGTACACTAAGTATTTTGAATAATAGCTGTTATAGGCATCATATAATTTTTAAGCCATTCTTCAAGATACATATTTTAATTTTCTACTGATTCTACTTTGCCTCGCAGAGGTTAAAATTGTGTTGATGACAAGGACAGTATGACTATTTCCCTCAAAGTCCTGTCCAGAATTGATAAAGGCTCAAGAGTGGACTTGGATTTCTGGAAACCCTATTACTGTTTCCTTCACCAAAGGTTCTTAAAGAGATTTGGTTGCCGTGAAAGATTAATGTAAATCCTTATTAAAAATAGAATAAGGAATAAAAGGTTTTTGCAGTAAAACCCCACAGAGTTCTGTGCTGGGATTTGTACTGTTGAGCATGCTCATTTTAGGTTTTTTATAATTTCTACTACCTTTTCTTATGTTACCCCTGTTTATTTCATTACAGGTTCCATAATTTGATGTGCTTTCCCTCTCAGGCAGTGTCACATCTTAATGTCTGTCAGTTCCTACCAACCTTTACTGAGTTTCCTGCCAAGGTGAAGCCCAGGAAGCCAGTCAGGATCAGGCCCAGTGAGGGTAACCAGAGGCAGGGACAGTCCCGTGACCATCAGGTAGGTGCACAGTAACAAGGCAGCTCTGAGGTCAAGCTGGGAATTCAGTCCAGAGGGCACAGTCCACATCCATGGAATCGACTGTGACAGTGCTGAACCCAGGGCTGAGCTGGAATAGGCCTATTTCAGGGTTTATCCTCATTCAAAAGCACCCAGAAATTATTATTCCTAAGGCTGGGAAGGTGTTATGGCTGGTGTCTGGTGCAGGGAGTGTGGCTGAGATCTGTGTAAAAAGGCAGGCTGTGCAGGTCTGGTAATCTGGGATTATGTCAGGAGAGATCAGCTCACCCGGGTGCTCCTGCCTGCTGCATCCAGGTCAGACGGCTGGCTCGGCACGAGGGAGCACTCAGCCAGACAAGGCAGTGTCAGCACACTGCAAGGGTTGGTCTGAACCTGCAGAGAAATAAAATACAGCTACAGACAGATCTGTGCAGCTGTTTTACTTCTTTCAGGGCACATCAGGAACACCAAGCTCTGTCCAGCCATGCCTGGAACTCAGCCATGGGGCAGAAGTGTAACAAAGGGATTCATGTGCCTGATGTAGAGTAAGGTGGTTTGGGTTTCTTTTTTAAGCCTGGTTGGAGATTTCTTCATGAGCTGCAGTTTACATGAATGTCTGTCAGCACATTCTGGGTTAGTGCCACTCAAGGATTATGACCTATATTAACATTCTAGAAACAGGGCAGGCCAGCCAGGACTCCACCTCACATCAGGAGCGCAGCTCCATCTCCTCATGTCTGAGATCCACTGTTACCACATTTAAAGTCAGGTTAAATTCCTTCTCACAACAGGGACTTTTTATAAATGGGCTCACTCCTTTTGATAGTGCATCTCTTGCCTTCTTGACAAAGCATCTGACAATCTTCCAGCAAGAGCAGTTTAACTTTCTTAACTAAACAGAAGAATGGCATTTGCTACAATAATTTCATTGCTATTCATAAAAATAAAATAGATTCCTAAGGGGTTTTATTTTTTATTTTCAATGGTACTTACATAATTGTATCCAGTAACATTAACAGTGGTTCAGACATTACTTGGTGGCTTGCTCAAGAAAGCCTCATATCCAGACATTTGGATTTTCCCATACCTTGTGTGATATGCATCTCACTGGTAGTTTAAAAATATTGTTGTTGGAAAATCCTAATATACAGGACTGGATGTAAAAGAGATTTTCTAAGCACTTGGGAACAAAGCCATCAGAATGTGAAAACACCAAACAGTGACCCTTGGTGGTTAGTTATGTACCTTGCACATTTCTTACCATTAGAAAACATCAGATGAAAAATGTTCCTTGGCTTTCAGTCATGTTTAGCAGCTTGATTGATTTGATCTGTAAAAGTCTGCACTTCCTGAGCATTTTCAAAAGCTTTAGGAACATCCCATAAGCCCTGTGGGGTTCTGTGGTGTTTAAATTTTTCAGATATACACACTAGAATTCCCAAAATATGTGCAGGGAATTATTACACACAGCAAACGGATTTGATAACTGCTGTATTCCCTGGGCCACACATCCCTTCATGTCTGCTCCCTCTCACCTACACCTTCCTGGCATATACACTCCCACTTCCTTTGAGTATATATGTATTGGAATTTACTCTGTTTCCATGAAGAAGGCATTGACTATCTGTTTATTCTCCAAAGTTTGCCAATTTAAAATTTACTTTAACCAAATGGAATTTATTCAGCATGACTGAACACCTAAAAATCCTAAAATATGAATTAAAAAGCCAGTGGAGTTGTTGGACTTGCTGATGGTGCTCACTGCCTTGCTGGTCTCGTGCAGGTTTGTGTTTCCCAACTGCTTTTCCCAGCAGATGCTCTATGGAACTTTCCAGGTCAGTTTTGCCCTGAGGGAAATGGGAGCAATGTCATCATGATAAATGTGAAATTTTTCACTTTGGAAACTGAAGTGTCTGTTTTGTAAAACGCTCTGAATTCATTTGGTTGTTATAGGAGATGAAAGTCATTAGAATTTATTATCAAAATAGTAGAAATTCTGGCTATTTTGTATATTAATTTTGAAAATTAGTATGTTGTACCAGAATATATTCATCTAAGGAGTCTTGTATTCAGGCTTTTCAGAAAGGTGGCAATATTTTCACAGGGAATAAGCATCTTTCAAGTATTTTCATATTAGATGGAAATACTTTCATCACTTGAGGCCCTTCTTGGAAGCCATTCAACTATGAGAACATTTGCTTTAAATAAAAGGCTCTTTAAGCCAGTGGGATTCCTGGAATTCCTGAGCTGTTTTTGCTCTTCTTTACACTTCTCTCAGCACATCTTAACTCAATGAACGTTTCCCTATCCCCACAAATTTAATGCTGGTAAGAAATAGTCATCTCATTAAAACTGTGAAGGCTTGGGCTGGTATTTCTAGTCTGTTTTATAATTAATTTAGTTTTGACTGGAGTCATTTCTGGGGTCCTTCGTTACAAACTTTCACATATGGTTACCTTAGCCCTTGTGATACAGTTGAGTGTGTGCCTATAGAATACAAATGCATCCACACCTTTTATACAGAATAATAATATTTAGCTTATTACAGCAGTTTTAGAAAAAATAGCAACTGCTTTTACAAATACTGTTTAAGATTTCTTATATGTCAGTGAAGGAGACATTGATAACCTGAAAGAGAAGAGATGGAAATAGAGCCACAGAGCCAATAGCTGTGATAGCTCATTAAGTTCCATAAAAAGCTATACTGGAGGCAAAGCAGGTCAGAGGTGGAAAACTACCTACCTACCTTCATAAAAGAGACCAGATCTTGGAAGTGTACCTTTTGACTTCAAATGGCAGGAGAGTAAATGGTTAATATCTGTAAGGAATGGTCCACTTCGATTATCTCAGGGCAACATCTCGGAATTGGGAACTTTTTAAAACAGTGCCTGGAGCAGAATAAAATATTTACAGCTCTACAGCATCATTTCTCCTCAGCCAGACCCCACTTTGCCACTCTCCCCTCTTGGCTGGCTCTCACTGCCTCGATTGTTTCCCCAACATTTGTCAATCTTCTATCTATGCTTTTTTTATTTCTGCCTTTCCATTTACTTTCTCACCCATATCTGCCCTCCTATTTTAGTACTCTAATCTTTTTTACTGAACAAGGTCACAAGTGAAAGGGGGCTTTGGTGACTCCAGCATTCCAGCTGACGTTCATTGACATCATGGAACTGTTTGCTCTGTCACAGCAGCGGCCCCTGGCTTTGCAAATTCACATGTATTAAATGTCTCAGATACAATTTCAGTTGGTGGCTGTGACAAAAAATGCAGGACTGGGATAGGAACTGTGACAGAGGTGGATTGGTCACAAACAAATCCATATTCCTGCATTGAGATCCTGTTTCCACAGGGTGTCCAAAAGGTGGGGCCACGTGGGGACCTGGACCTCTAAGGCACCCATTTGGCAGGTGGGTTTGTGTCCAAACAAGGCCATTTGCTGTGTAGGTGCTGATCCTGAGAATATCCTCACACTGATTTAATATTGTCTAAATACCTTCAGTTCTCGCCACAGTCTGGATTACTCCACGAGTAAGCTCGGAATCATGGTGTTTTTCAGGATCAAAGAAATCACAAACTTAACTTCCAGAAAGAAGTAATCTCCTTAGATGGATTCTGTACTACTAGAGAAACTAATTCTGGTAATATCTCTAATCTCTCTAAACAAAGTAATTTTCAAACCCCTGTGTTCCATTTATATACCATGATCTTTATTATACATAAACTTTATCAGCAGAAAATGCATTGAAGAAAATGTTAGTAACTTGATTCAGAAAATTAACAGCTAAGTTATTAAAGAGTATTTCTCAGCATCTCTGAGTTGGTATGAAAAATTACTGAAAGACATGCTTTTAAATGGAATATTTAAATTATATTCTGTACTTGAAGAAGAGTCAGTGTTCAAAAATAGAAACACTGGGTGAAAATGTCACAGCTATCACTTGCTACTGCGTAACACAGCAATGTCTCAAACCCAACCACAGCTAAGCAGAGTATGGGAAGTGCAAGGTGAATTGTTCTGACACTGCAACGTTTGTAAATTATACAAATTATTGTTCCCCTGTCAAAGCTGACTTCAGGTTTCCCATCATTTTTATATCAATGTCATTTTTCTTGGTTTTCTGGGAAAATAAGCTTCAGTTTGTCTAAAACTTTTAAACACATATTCATATACAAAACTCTGTCTCATCTGAAAACACCTCAGTTTATGTCAAAGACCATTAGATAGACCTTCCTCCAAAACACTGTCAGGAAGTGTTGTTTTACCCCTTCATACCTTTCAACCCCGTCTTTATTCTTCACAGGCCCAGTTTTTGGTTAGGTAGCCCTTTGTGAAGTAGATATTTTTAAAATTGGGAATTAATGATGCCAGTGGTTGGCACATACAGACCTGTTGGCTTTGATGGGACTGTTCAACTGTGCAAAATAACTCGGGCATGGGAGTGTTTGCCAGCTCAGACTTCACAGCCAAACAAGCAGCTCATTATCAGTTGTGCTTTAAAAGGACTCTGCAAAGATCTAGCACTAAAAAATCCCAACCTACAAATGGGCAAAATGGATCCAGGATTGCAACTTTCAGGCATATCCTGGGACCAAACACATCAACAGAGAACAGGAATGGCTACCCTGGGGCAATCATGGATTGACTGATGTAAAGTACATATTCACAGAAATTTGGATTTTCTTGTGTTCGTTATCTTTCTCAAAATATTCTGTAGTTATGTGGAGGGAACCTTGCTGTTATTTAGCAGTCTTTCTCTGGTCAAGTTCACTGAGTTAAGCCAAATGAAATCTCAGTTTCCCTATTAAAGCCTCAGCACTGATGGAAGCACGAGGAGATTCCCTGCTGTCCCGCATCCAGCTGTGCCCAGGGGTGGGGAAGAGCTTTGAACTGAGCAATAATAGGCTTAGAATTACATTAAAAATGGACCCAAAATCCTGCTTATTGAAACAATGCAGAATTCAGCCTCCAGTTTCCAAGACAAGTGTGTCTGCACTAGGGCTTAAGCGACTGCAGAAGAGCCACAGCCCTGTGCACAGCCCCTGGCCGGCAGAAGGAAATCCTCTGGGCTCATTCCTCCTTTACAGATAATCTTTTTTGTTATTATTTAGTTAGAGTGGGTCTTACCTCTGTATTAAAACCATTCAATTCCTTTCTTGAGTTAGTACTAACCAATGCTCAAGTGGCCTAGCTAAAATAGATTTCATGTGCCCAAACTGATTTTCCAGGGTATCAACATTCCTGTCTAAAAACCACAGGACTAACTGACATGGCTGTGAGCAGCCTTTTTGAATGTCACACCTTGAGTGGAGAAGCTGGGAAAAGGCTGGGGAGAAAGAACTGGGGAGTTCATGGGGGTGAAGCATTTCCCTAGAACATCCAGGAGAGGATGTTACTGCTCACACCCTGTCACTTCTCTGGATAAGGAAACGGCTCCAGCTTCTGCATCTGCCCGTCTGGCACCTTTAATAAGTAATTAAATTACACTGTGGATGTGAAGACATCCATGGATAAATAATAACTGACAGCTCTCACACTGGCACGCGAGCAGGCAGGCACAGCCAGGGCAGGAAATCACACACAGCATTTCATTTGTTACTAATTTATCTGTAACAAAGTGAGGAGGATGCCCTGGGGACTGGTGACTAACAAGGAGCATTGTTTATGCTACAAATCCCATCCGGTTATTAGTCTTTGAAAAGTGCTTTGTTTAGCTTATCAGTGCTCCAGCAGGAATGCCAGGGGCATTATTGCTGTTATAAGTGTATTTCTATTCCAATATTACTGACACATAAGAGGTTATGTGTTACCTGAGGGCTGAAAATTCATCTTGTGCTTCAGTGCCTTGTTGAATCAGGATCAGGATGGTGAACACTGCACAAAACCAAGCCCTGAACAGGTTTCCTTATTAATTTTGCTGCATTGAATTGGAGAACACCTTTACAGAAATCAAACTCTTCTCAAGGAGTGTGACAAAGGATAAATACCCTGTGGGGTATTAATGCCCATCAATTAAAATTGTTTTAGCATATTAGACCTTCTGCATAAATTCTGCATTTCACTTAGGGATTGGACAATATTGTATTACACAACCTCACTCTGCAGTTATGCAATCCCAAAGCATCACAAGTGTCTGGCAAGTTTTAGGGCTGTTTCACATCAGCACTGATAAGCTGCTACTCTGTCAGGTGACCAAAATACCTGCAGTGTGCCCTTGAAGTTAATATTTAAAAATAGGAACACTTATTCTTTTCTAATTAGGTTCAGGTATCTTTCAATGATGATAAGTGTCTCTTAGAGGAGATTTAGAAAGGGAGGGGTTTATTTTGAGATGGATACAAGTACCTTTCTTGCATAGACATAATTTAGAAAACCTGTCAGCCCCTGCCATTGGGCAACAAAGTCAATAATTGACAAATAAGGCATGACTGGCCTTGCTGAACGATTCCACACCAACGCTGTCAACCCTCCCAAACATTTCTGGGAAGAGGAATGATATCCCAATCATCACGTAGGTCTCCCAGACCACTGTAAAAAGTGTTCATTAGACTGATTATGAATAAATAGTTACAGGATTTATTTAGGCTTTTTATGGAAAATCTGCATTAATCAAGTTTTCCCTTTAAAATGTCATTTTTTTATAATTTCCTGATGATTAGGTTAAATATGTATTGTCAGATAATGAGCTGTCCAGTGTATTCTCCCTGGTCATCTTAATTGGCCTTGTAACTGAGACTTGGAGCAGCTGCTCACCCGTCAGAGCCACCTGGCCAGAGGTCACACACTGTCACACCTTCCTGACAACTCCAAACCTCAGAGCAAGGTCTGCTTTATTAAATAACAGCACATGCTCCTGGGGAAACGAAGAGATGTTTGTTAGCACTCACATCTGCTAAGTGCTTTTTGAACTTTAATTCTTTCTCCAAGATGCTGATGAGAACGGACTTGCCACGGATGCTTTAAAGCTGAATTTCCAGTGGTAAAACTGGAGGATGTTGTGGGCTGAGCTGTGTCACCGAGATAAAGGTTTATACCCAGGAGCTTCTGGCTTCGTAGTCAACAAACTGATCAGTGCCTCAAGCCTTTTTTTGTGTGGCCAGGAATTAAAAATGTCTTATATCTCATGGCTGGGCATTAGTACAATGGGCTTGGATTTGGGGAGTTCTACTAGGATTGCTTTCTGAAATGCTCAGCTTTCATTTGAAGCCAAAAGATGTGTGAAGGTTTGAAAATACCTCCTTTCTCTCAAAAACCTCTCACAGTTTCAAAGCCTGGCCCCTGATGAGGTACCTGCATGGAGAATTCCTTTGTAAACACCTGTGCTGTTCACTGAGCAAGGAATATCAACGTAAGGACCTGATTCCTGGAAAAGCTTAAGGCTTTCTCTGGATCTTTGAATTCTGTTTTTCAGAATAATTTGCTCCTGAACTTGGGGGTTGGTTTAAGTTGTTTGTTGGGTTTTTTCATTTCCTTCAAGTGAATTAAATTGACTTCTAGTGGACTAAACATTGTACCATCCCATTCTGGCTATAGCAGGATTCCCAAAAACACACGGATTAGAAACACCAATACATAGCCACCAAGATCCAAATCAAGGCTATGAAATAGTCACTTTTATGGGCACTTACAAAGTTTCCAGCATAAAATATCAAGAGGAATGACATATTTAATTGTGCTGTTTGAAATTACACACAAAACTACTGCATGAGAGGAAGCTCCCTAAAAATCTGTCATTGTAGGCAAAGTCACACTAAATATTTTATTTTGTTAAGACTGTTTAATTCCATCAAAAACTCAAAGCCTCACAACACAAACACTAACTGCCACAATCACTCCTTCAGTCTCTAATTCAATCTGCTCGTTGGAATGTTCAAAGGCCAGCTCAGGATTTTGGAAGGGGTAAATTAATTCTGGCAGACTCACAGCGATGTCAGATATCATCTGTCTTCTCCTTCTATCAGATCCAGCTGGGTGGGCCCCTTAGAACCAGAATAGAGCCAGCTTGAGCATCATTTTGAGTGCTTGGACTCAATAAATCAGAAATCTGATTCCCTACACATAATCTATTAAAAATAAATGAGAGATTTGGCATGTTTTTCCTAGCTGATCTGCTCAGGACAACACTAAGCCACGGATGTCTCTGCTGAAGGTGACCCCAAGTCTCTTTTTCCTCCCAAATGCTCTATCAATACCATTGGGGGAAGGAATGGCTCTACCAGGTGCAACCAGGGCCACCTTGCCCTCAGTCCTTGTTGGACTCAGCAACTTCTGTCAGCCACAAGAATGTCCATGGCTTAACCATGTCTGTAAAGAACTGCCTATTTTTGCATCCTCTGATCTGCCACCTGTCATCCTGCAGGAGCTGGTCAAGTTCCCACTTTGTTGCCTTCACTCAAAAAGAGATCACAAGAAAATAAAAAATGCCATGTCACAATAGTGGGTTTAAACTATTTTCCTTCTTTCCATATATGCACATATTCTTCACCCAGGGCAGGATCACTGCATGGGTCTTTGCTGTAATTCCCAGTCCCAACTCAAATGCTCTGGGAGCAGAGCTTGAGCATTTTCAGGGTCTCAACAGGACCTTGCACTGAAGCTGATGCATTTCCAGGCCCTTCACATGGTGCCTGAGCTCAGCAGTCAGAACTGGGATCATCAGCAACACCAAACATTCCATTTTCCTATTTTCCAAGTGCCACAAACTCTTTCTGCAGACCTGCTCGTGAGTCATCTGGAAATAAACCATAATAACTTGTCCCCAAGGAGTCGTATAATAAGTTAATTATTGTACAACACATGCAAATACAAAATACACAAGAGGTTTCAACTTGTTGAGGCTACAAAGGGCAGGAGAGCCTTTCAGAATTTCCATTGGTTATGGTCTGGGAATGCTGGGTTTCCCTGGACTCTGTATCTATTGCATAATCAGAAACACATTTTGTTCCCTTTGTTGTAGGAGACAAAGCTAAAGAAACGTGTGTGTTATTACTGTGCAAAAAGAGTAGATAGCTAAAACAGCTTATGTCATGTGTGCAGGGCTTGTGAACACACCAGCTGACAGGAACCATCACAGCTTGTATCTGAAAGAATTCTCTTCTGGATCTGCAAACACCCCTCAGTCCTGCATGGGAAGGCAAACTGCAGGAGTTGGACATGCTGGCTGAATTTTAGGCAGCACTGAGTTAAAAAAAGCCTCCCTGCCTGGAGTTCACCTCCTGGAGTCCTGGACCATGGCTGAGGTTTAGCTGCTCCTCCACAGCCATCCCAGCTTTGCTGGGCTATTGTGTGGTTGTTATCTCAGCAGGAGAGAATGTTATCAGTGCAGGGATAGGAAAATCTGAAAACAATGGGAAAGCCTTTGGCATCTGAAATTTTTCTGTTGAGAATAGGAAACAAATACATTTATAACTTCACAATCAGTAAAGGAGAAAGATTTTTTTCCCAGTAGTTATAGAAACATAGTATTGTTTAGGTTGGAAAAGCCCTCTGAGATCATCGAATCTGAATTCTGGCACTTCGATTTAAAACCTCCAGTTCCTCATATTTACAGATCCTTGTTACAAGAGGAAAGACTAGTATTGATGGTGATGATTTAAAATTACTGATTTAGTGAACTCACAGTTTTAGACATGGCTGTGGTTTCCTCAACACTCACCTGGCAGACCCACACAATGACCCCTCTCTTCTTTCTTGGAATTATTATATTAGGAAAACTAATTATTTTTTAAAAACCCTTTTTGTTGTCAAATGAGCTTAGATCTTCTCAGTCACTCCAGTTCTTCCCACTGTTCTGTAAGAAGGTCACATACTTGGAGGTGCATTCATTGATCCGTCATGTTGACAGGTGCCCATCAGGTATTTGATTATTGTCTCCAAAGGCTGATCTTGCTGTGACTGTGGCAATGGAATATAGGATAATACACTTTGGATTTGAAAATACCTCTTTACCACTGCAGAGGGTTATAGAATTCTTATCTTCAACCCCAAAACCAAAACTTAACGTTATTCCCAATTTCAGACTTGGTTGAGCAAAGGGAAGGATTTTTTGGAAACAACTAATTTCCTTAAACAGAGGATTCTTTTTGCTGCCCAGCCAATGGTACACACTAAGAATCCCATCCTGCCACCCCAGGAAGGCAGAGAATGCACCCAAGTTTATTTCAGTACATTTTAAGTGACAGACACGACTACAATGGAAGGGGGAAAACAGTAACAGTTATGTGTAACATCTACACTTAGTTCTGTATGTTCTGCTAATCATAGTAAATTATTATTAATGAACTGAATATGTCAATCAAATTACTAATTTATTGAGGACTCTCTTCCAGGAATCACTCCAAATTTGGCAACCCATTAATCACAGTGACTCCAGCTGCCCCAGTAGATTTTTATTTGCTCATTGCTTTCACATTACAAGGTGCCACTTTGGAAATGCCCAAGAAGGCTTAGGATGACAAGACATAACTGATCCTCTCAGAGGACACTGTTAACTTACAACACAAATTTGTGGAATAGGTAAAATGCACCAGAAAATCATACAATTTGTATTTAACTATGGGGAAAACAAAAACAAAACCACCCAACCTATTATAAAAATCAACAGTCCAGTAATCACACATTTGTAACTGTGAAAGCTCAAGATGTAACAAACATGAAGTCTCATCTTCAAGCATGAACTCACTTCTGGGAAGACAGCTTGTCTTTTTAATGAGCAGCATAAAAACCCAGCTATTCCATAAAATTAATCTATATCGGGTGAGAATCAGGAGTAAGACACATCAGTCTTAGGTCTGGTTCTGCCTAAAACAAAGCAGAAGTGATTCAGTCATATTTACATTGGTTTGCAGTCCTGCAAAAGTTTTCTAAACAAACAAAATTCTGGAAGTTCCATATTAAACAATTCAGTAAGTTAGTTTCTAGCCGTGTGTAAAGCCTTTTTTAATCTGTTTACTGCTTTTTAAGTAAATCTGTGTGGTCATACAGGGGGAGATTGTTCAAAGACATCTCATTACATGCTCAGTAACAGTTTATTCCAGCCCAGGATCGGTTTAACAGGAAAGGGACAGATCAGATTTAGGTCCTTCTGCCGAGGCTACCCCTGGCGTGGGCTCCTGTCCTCCCCCAGAGCACCCACAGCCACTGCTGATCTATGGAAAACCACCATTCCCTAGATAAACCTGTGTGCTAAATGCCTTCTGTGAGGCTCTGAGCCATATGGCTGGGATTACAGCATTTAAACAGTTATTCCAAGTGAATACAAGGATGAAGAAGAGAGTAGGGGGGGAGGTGCATTCATAATTGCATCTATAAAGGGGATTTCAGGAGTTTTAAGGCCCTTGTTCTGCAGCACTGGAGCCAGTGTGTGAGCTTGGAACCTTAAAGCAAGTGCAAGTTACACTTACAAGGGAGAACAAAGGGCTGGGTTAATGCTGGTGCAATAAAAGCACATTTTTATCTTTAGGATAAAGATAACAGAGCACAGGCCCCTGTCACTGCTGCCACCATCACCATCCTCTGAGGGCACAATGAATCAGTGGAGTCCCAACAGCCCTGATCAGGTGTCTCACCTCAGGAGGGACACCACGTAACACTTGGGGTTGTTTCATGTTTTTCTAACACTGTTTTATAACATACAGGAAAAGGAGGCTTTGAATAGAACTCTTCCAGGACAAACAATGAGCACGTGGCCTCGAAACGTGTTTCAAATAATGCCACAGTAGTTACAGTTTCAAGTACAAGGACAGACATAACAACAAAGAGCATCAGCTTTCCTTCTTCCCTGGCCTGGTTAATTTTCCCTTTTCCATCTGCATGACCTAATGATACAGACTATTTGTATTTAATTTTGAGGTCTGCAGAGGAGAAGTACCATGTACAAGCTGGGTCTATATTGTTTTTGTTAGCTGTATATATGTAGCCAGGCTTTGCTTTCCTCCACGCACCATTATTTACACTCCAAAGCACTGACTCCTTGCAAAGCATTATACATGTTACGGCTGTGTTTATAGAGTAGAAGTGCTCTCTGTAACATGTCTGTTTTTCATGTCTTAAACCAATAAAACTTTACATTGGGCTTATCAAAACCATTCAGTGTAGATCTAAGTCTGTTGTGACTGAAATCAGTAATAAAACTTCTCTTGATGCCCCATGGATCAGAGCTAAGGCAACACTGAGCCCTCTTAATAAATTCCGCTCCTGCAAAAGTTTTATTTAAAAAATGTGGTCAACCCAGAGCTTTTAAAGAAGATTAATGTGGACTTATAAAAAAATGTCTGATTTTATTATTAGTAGTAATTCATACAGTTTGTCCTGAAGTTTTCCTTTTCAGCTTCAGTTTGAACCATATGTTCAGGAAGTTCAACTGAAAAGCGATCCTTGAGCAATATTATTTTTTTCTAATTAACAATAACCACAGAGGTATTTTAGAGAAACCTACAGATTCCCTCAGAAGGCTGTGGAGTGGGCTGGATTAAAACAGGATTTTGCCTATTTTATGAAAAATGCTCCGAAGCACAAATAGGTCAACTTCAGAGGAGTCCTTCCTTTCCTCTGCCAAACAAAGGATTCCGCATGCAGCAAATCTTAATTTCCACAGGGTTCTTTTGTGAAAGGCTTTGAAAAACTCTGGGATCCATCAGTGCCCTGTCAGCCTCACTGGGATGGAGCCCAGGCCCAGCAGTGCAGCCACCAGAGTGGGTCTGGAGCAGTGGGGCAAGGCTGAAGTCAGGTGTGTGGGAGGGCTGGTAAATGCAAAAGCTCCAGAGGAGGCTGGAAGCTGAGTGCCAGACTGGGCTTAGGAAGACAGGGTGGGGATTTAGGGATAAACACAGCTCTCTGTGTGCAAACAAAACACAACAGGCACAAAGAGAACACTGCTCTTTGAATGAAAACAAGAGGGAAAAGCAGAAGTCAGAGCAAGGTTCCTAAAAATACCTTTGGGCCAAATCTAACATCCCCAGTCCTTGTACACACGATGGAACTGATGGCATCAGGAACAGTTTTATACTGGATTTCAAACCTGGTCTCTCCCACATTCCCCTTTCCAGTGACAGCAGACAAAGTAATTCTGGGTGCAGAAGCCCAGAAATCCAGGGCTCCTGGAGACTGCTCACTACACCACCACGTACCAGAAACTGCTTGCTGGTTATTTTGAAGAACACAGATCATTGTTCAGTTCAACAGAACAATTCCATCCCACTGGCAGCTCAGTGTCCTGCTGCTGTTTGCACTGGGGTCCTTGTCAGGTTTGATCAGTTTAAAGGCTGAGAGGTTTGATTTTCCCTGAGCTGTCACACTGCTCACTGCCCCGGGAGCTGCAAGTCAAGCTGTGCTGCTTCTGATCAGATGCTGTTTGTGCATTTGCTGTTTTGGCTGTTGGTGCCCGTGCTGACATTGGTGTGTCACCCACTGCTGTCACCACATGGATCCTCCTGCCCTTACACTCTGCCCTCTTTCCTGAGACCTCTCTCTGTTGTACTTGGAAATCAGCAGTTGTCTGGGTAAGAAGATTCAAAAAGGATGTGGCACGTGGCGTTTCCAGAGGCACATCTGCTCTTGGCTGTGCCTGCTGGTTTATCTGGGCTAACTCACAACCCTGAAAGCCACCCTGGCTCGGGACAACTCCACCTTGATGCAGCTGCAGTGCTTCTGTCCACAGGGTGCCTGTACTCCTCAGGGCTTCAAACACAACCCAGGGAGCTTCAGGGCTAAGCTGCTACCCACAGGGAAAGAAAACCTTCCCTTAGTTGATCTGTGGGTCTCCTACATACCAATGTAGAAGAGCAAAGGCTCCATTTTTGCACACTTGGCAGAGTAAAACAGTGTATTAAAAAGAAATGAAAGAATTACGTTCATTTTCAGAGTCCATTGTAGAAAGAGGGTTTATGAATCCTGCTAACTTCCTTGTGAATATTAAATATCCTCAAATACATTTCACATATCTTCATTTTTTAATTTTATAGGTTTTATAGGTAGTTTACTGAATCTTTGGGCTAACAGTCCCTAGAAAGCCATATGGAAGTTCCTATGGGAGGCCCCAGTCAGAGGAAGGCTGGATGTAGGTGATAAAAGGACTGTGTTCTTTATTGTGGAGCTGTGCTGCCTTTCACATCTCTTGTGAGAAGCCAAGAAAACAAACTGCAGGTGACATCAGAGATTACAATGAGTGTTTCTCAGGGCAGCCTCAACCTGTCAGTGTTTACAAACCTGCATTTACCCAGTGAGCAGCACAGAACACATGGATTGAGAGAGACCCAGCAAAGAAAACTTGTCCATACCATTATGTGAATTACCTTTTGATGCACTTCCCGAAAATCCCCTAGCAGAGATGTTACCATCCACTGCTGCATCCAGAACTTCCCAGTGAATTCTTCCTCAGAGGAGCCCTTCTGCAGTCACCCTGGCAGGGAGGGGAACATGGCATGGGATGAAAAGCAGACCTAGAGATGGTCAGGCTGGAACTTTCAAATACGAACTCACATTTGAACTCCAGGATTTCAACCTGCCTCTAAAATTTCAAATCAGATTCCAGCTTAGAAAGCTGCTGGACTTTCCACAGGTATTGCCAAATGCTCTGCCCTTTCTTAAAACTGGAATCCCAGCTGGTACAGAGACGTGCCAGGCAGTGGAAATGATGTGAAAGATGAGGCCAAAGACACAGGCAAAGCCTGTTCCTGACAGGGTGTAGGATATCACCAAAGCACATCCTTCCTCTCCTGTCACATCTTGGGAGGGAACCTCAAAGAACTCTGGAGTCTGTCTCACTCTCCAGATCAAACTAAGTCCTGTGAAAGGGAACATTAGTTTTTAACCCAACACAACAGCATTAATGAAGAGGAATAATCACTCAGTCCTACAGTTCCTGTGCACTCCAGAGTGAGACTCAAGGCCTCATTTCCAAGCACTCACAGCCCACACTCGATGCCAGATTCTAAATCCAGGCACACACCAGTGCAGTCCAGTTCCCAAAAGGATTCAATGCCAAGCAGAATACTTTCTTTTCCCAGGGCTGGGGCAGCTGGGATCCCTTTTAGAAGTGTTCCTCTGGATACTGCACAACAACTAAACTGCGTGGGACACTTGGACAGCACAGAAAGGTTCTGCATCCAAGAGACTTGAGCTCAAAGTGCTTAGAGACACATTGAACTGAAACACTGCAAGCATCAGCATGCAAAATAACCTCTCTCATGTGGATATTCAGTTTGCAGATTACCTGTATCACAGGCTGGTGCTCTTGACTCTTGCCTTGTGAAGAACCTTCACCCTGGGGGTGGATTTGTTTTCCATGTGGATTTTTTTTCCCTCAGAGTTGCTCTTTGCTCCTTTGGGACCATCATATGCTTGTTTTCTCCATTTGATGTGAAGCCTGGGCCTCTGCAGGACACTTGGAGCAGCAGATGAGATGGTGGTTCCCTGTCTTTTAATTTGCCTGATAAACATCTGTCAGCAAACTGCACTGAATGGGTGAGCATGACAAGGCCTGGGCCTGCCTGGCTCCCACTGGGGCCCTTGGTCAAACTGCATCATGCAATGAACAGGCTTCCCTGGACTGGGACACGTGCTGGATTTGTTCCTCTGCTGGTGGCAGGGCTGGAGCAGGACCCAGCACTGCTTGGCATGGCCAAGTGACTCGATGTGAAGCCCTCAGGGGCCAGTTTTGCACCGTGCACTTGCTAAACCCTCTCAAGCTGCACTTTTCTGCAACTTCTCTGAACTGAAAAGGCCTAAAGCCACAAACAGACCTTAACATTAAAATGCCCACCGACCTGCAGGTGAAGAGTGCTAGAACTCCTGAGCTTTAACATTTTACATCTTGGCTCAATTCAAATTAAATTTTGAGAACTTGACAAGCTGTACAATTTGCTGAGTGTTGTATAATACCAGGATGGTCAGAGTCTCACAGCAAAATCCTGTGCCAGTGTGTGTGTTATCACAGCTCATTCCCCAGCCACTGGCAATACAGATGTCTTAGAGCTCTGCAATGGGAACAGTTTTGATTTTAAAATGCATAATATGAAACTGGTAGAAACACTGGCTTGGAACAAAAATGCATCTATAAAGTAGAAATATTACAAGGGGAGAAAGGCATTAAAAGGCCATGTAGGAAATGAGAACAAATCTCTGTGTAACTGTTTTGTACAAGCCCATGCAAGTACAGAGATTCCTTGAACGTTGTGCATCTACATTTTACACCAAGCCAATGTGAGTGTTTCCTTTCTAAACTCCACACACTCCTTGTGATCTCTAGGCCTTGGTACCAGTTCAGCCAGAGAAATCAAGGCCAGTCTGATGATAATGACATAAAAGCAGGAAGTTTATGGAAACTTTACTGAAGTTTTTTGTGTGTGTTTATGTTGAGCTGCAAAGAGGTAGAAGGGCTGGTCCTGTGCCAGCCAATCCTCCACATCTGTCCTTGTATAATCTGTACATTTGCTATCCATTTGGGGTCTGTGGACTTCATTTTTACACATTAATTGTATATTAGAATAGATACATTAAAATTTACGAGTATTTATTGTTTACAACACACTGCTCTCCAACTGCTTTTCCCCTCCCTGTATTCCCAGCTGCCATACTTTATCACCCCTTGAGCTGTAAGCTCTGACACACCACCCTGTCACAGTTGTTTTCTTGCTTGTTTTACTCTTTGTGTTATGATGTTTCTTCATTTTATTCCCATCAACTTTCATTGTCTTTAATTATGTCCCTGAACTTGTAAAGCTGTTTCTCCTAACAATGGGTACTTTGCAAATGGCAACAATTGCTTTTCCATGAACCACGAGGCAGGAAGTGCATTGTTCCTTTAAAAAAATTACCAGATGTTTTTCAGGGCTGACTACTAACATTAGAAAAAAACCCCAGAAACTATTATTTTCCAAATACTCCAAGTCTTATTTTGTTCCTGTGTAACTTCTGTTTGCATTTAACTGGGAATTGCAGCCAATGCCAATGCTGGAGGAGGAATTTCTCTCAAGCCCAGGGTATAAGGATGGAGTCCATCCATGTGAAAATTGACTCTGTGGCCTCAAGTCCATCAGAGTGAGTCATGTTGGTCCTTGTGCTGTGTCTGCCAGACCAGATACCAGCACTGGGGTACCTGCAGGTGTTGTCTTGTGTCCTCTGACTGGAAAAGATGAATATTCCTTGTCCCTGGGGTGCAGGGATTATTGACAGGAAATACCCAGCACTTCACAGTGAACTGAGTGCATTTTATTTCTCATTAAAAATTAAAATGTGTTCTTTAAATGATAAAAGTATATTTTTAACATGGACAGTACAGTAAGAAGAAATTACCCGCATCACACGTGCCTGGAAATTCATTATCCCTCCTGTTCCCAGACTACATCCTCTGGATCACAAGCTGTTCATGATGGAGCGATACTCCCTCTGATGTTCCACGAGCTTCAAAAATACTTCGTATTTCTTGTCATAAAATCTGTGTAAGAAAGATAATTTTAACAAAGCCCAAGATCTGAAGATCTAAATCCCTGTAATACACACATTTACTCCCTTCCCTCAGCATCAAAGAGGCTTTGACTTTTCCTAATTGGAGCTTCTGCTGGGATCAGAGCCTGCCTGTGCTGTTGGAGCAGTTGCCACCCAAACCAGGGATTTCAAGCTGTAATGCCCCCTTTCCTTTTCCCTCCAGCCAGCTCTGGTCCTCAGGCAGCTCTTCCCCAGAGTTCCCTGCCATGGGACTGGGGAGACACCAGAGCTCCTCAGAATCACTCAGGCTGGAAAAGCCCTCCAAGACCATCGAGTCCCACCATCCCCAGCACTGCCACAGCCACCACTGACCCATGTCCCCAGGTGCCACATCCACATGTTTTTTAAATATCTGCAGGGATGGGCACTCCCCCCCTGCCCTGGGCAGCTGTGCCAGGGCTGGACACCCCTCTTCAAGAAGGAATTTCCCCTCCTATCAGTCTAAGTCTCCCCTGGTGTAGTTGAGGCCATCCCCTCTCCTCCTGTCCCTTGTTCCCTGGGAGCAGAGCCCGACTCCCACCTGGCTACCACCTATTGCAATGAGTTGCAGAGAGTGAGAAGGTCCCCCTGAGCCTCCTCTTCTCCAGGCTGAGCCCCCCCAGCTCCCTCCGCCCCGCCTGCTGCTCCCGCCCCTGCCCCCGCGCC
>JAWWEE010000004.1:2872001-2886134 GCA_035221455.1 Xenops minutus
TCCCCCCTGAGCCTCCTTTTCTCCAGGCTGAGCCCCCCCAGCTCCCTCAGCCCCTCCTGCTGCTCCAGACCCTTCCCAGCTCCGTTCCCTTCCCTGGACATGCTCCAGCCCTTCTACGCCTGTTCTGTAGTGAGGAGACCCAAGTGTCCCACCATGTGTCCCCCCCATATCCCCCTCTGTGTCCTCTGTGTCCCCCTCTGTGTCCCCCATATCCCCCTCTATGTCCCCTCTGTGTCTCCCCATATCCCGTGTCCCCCCTATGTCCCCCTCTCTGTCCCCTCTCTGTCCCCATCCTCTGTGTCCCGCAGCACCGCCCCTCTCCCGTCGCCAGGGGGAGCCCGCGCGCCGCCGCCCATGGAATAGAGGGATCCTTAAAAACATCCCATAAATAACCCCCAAAATATAACATAATCCTCAAAAACGCGACAGAGATAACCGAGCCTTAAAAGAATAGAAACAATCCTTAAAAATAGAATATAAATAATCATTAAAAATATAATTTAAACAATTCTTTAAACTACAATGTACCGTGACACTTAAAAAATCAGGGTGCTGAACCCTCCTGCACTGGAGCAGGGATGTCAAGAGACACACCCCGACTTTGTGTCCAGACCCCACGTTCATCTCCCCTGGACCCCCCCAGTGGAACACACCAAACCCAGCCTTACCTCCTGTGCTCGTGGTTGGGCTGCACGACTCTCCCAATTCTCCCCATTTTCGCCATGGCCTCCTAGGAAAAGACAAACACAAGCTGGGAAAGCCTGTTTTGGTTTAAAATACTATTTGACAAGAACAAGATGTTTCAAAACCAATCGGAACATTAGTGATGTATTTTGTTTCGGCTGCACGGGCCAGATGGCAGCAAAATATGTTCAATCCCATTATATAGTAGTCATGAGAACAAAGCTCTGCAGACCCCTCAGTCACCAAAATCTGTTCCTCTTTCTTACTGGGAGTCCCAGGCGGAACAGACTTATCTTTTATTATTTACAGTACCCAAAGGAAATGTTAAACACTCTGTCCCTGGAGGGGAGTTTCTCAAATACAATGATACTGTACGTGAGATCCCTTAATCCCACGCTAAAAGTATGGGTTCCCTGCAGCAAGGGAGGC
This sequence comes from Xenops minutus, assembly GCA_035221455.1. NCBI lineage: Eukaryota > Metazoa > Chordata > Aves > Passeriformes > Furnariidae > Xenops > Xenops minutus. Next base: position 2,873,115 of record JAWWEE010000004.1, read on the forward strand.
CTGGAGGGTGCTCCAGGAGCTGGAGGTAACCTGGAAAGGTCTGTTCTGGAGCACACAACTCTCCTCACACACCAGCACAAAGGTGTAAGAGCCAAACTCTGATCCTGCTCTGCTTTTGGCCAAAACCAAGATTGCACAGAACCCCCTAGAGAAGGAGTCTGGGACAGTCACGTCTGGAAGGGAGAGTGACAAGTCATTTGGTTCCTTTCCCAATCTCTGTGAGATTCTGATTTTCCGTGGATTCTCCTGAACAATCCTAGTGGAAACAAGACACAAGGTCACTGAGGATCAGGCTCTCAGGATACAGCAGGCACTCAGCATCACAGCCACAGCCTTTGGATGGCAGAATGTTCCAAGCATTAGGCATCAGGACTCAAGAAGCAGTGTGTGACTCAAGCAGTGCTCACAGTTTCGAAGCAGGGCCCTGGATCTGCTCTAATGTAGTGCCTAAGAATGAGGATGACCCTGGAGAACAGGCAGCCTGTGCCAGCTCCACGAGGGTGGAACCTTCCAGCCAGCTGCTACAGCTGGATTTTTAGGAGGGTTGGATGATTTTATAGGCTGTAATATCTGCTGTAGTGAAATCCGTGCTTCCCACTGATCCAGCACCTCACAGCCAAGGATTTCCTAGAACTCTACAGTGTAGATGAGCAATGTCAGCACAGTGTCAAGGGCTCTGCCTGGCTGAGCCTGCAGTATTACCTGGCGTGTTCTGGGAGTGTCCTTTCATCCTGCCAGTCCAAAAGGAACATGGAACAGCTACTTTCTACCTCTGCCAACTTCAGGGTGTCGATACTGGATGAAATCGTGGCTCTACTGAAGCAAAAAGCGCTGCCAGTGTGTGCAGTCAGGACTGTGCTCTGCCAGGGCTGCTGATAAACCAGCAGGGAATGTTTCTGTGCTCTCATATGCCCATTCTCTTTGCTACGTGCAGAGGTTGATTGTGCTTTGATTCCCCAAGAAACACCCTTGAAATAACACTTCCAGTGAGATAGTGTGTTCCTTTCCCTGGGACATGTGAGCCTGCTGGCACTGAGGCTCTGCACCCCAGCCAGATCAGAATGCTGGCATGGAAAGCTTGATGTCCTTCCCAGGAAGAGAAATGGGCATTTCATTCCCTGTCCTTTACCAGGTGATGCTGACAATGCCCAAGCACTGTCCCTGTTTACAAGTCGATCTCTTACAACTCCATGACACGGTCAGCTGGATTTAGAGATACCCAAAAAAAATGAATGAAGACACAGAAGAAAAACCTCCAAGTGAGAGCCAATTCCCTCTGTTACAATGGATCCTCCTTTTCCATTGTGCCTCATGGAAATTGTAAGGCAAAGGCAAAGCCCCTTGCAGCACTCTCTCTCACTAATGGAAGAGTCCCCTTGTTTTCTGCTCCCTGCTTTGCACCTCCTTTTTAATCACCACGGAAATAAAACCCAGACATCTAAAGGGTCTAAATGTCTCAGACAAATCCACTTTGCAACCAAAATGAAAGGGAGAGGCAGGCTTTGAGAGAGCAGGGCACAAACAGCACAGGCTGGAGAGGTCCCTACAGGAAAACTGCTCCCTCAGGGCCTGATCTAAGCTAGGAGTCACAGCCTGGTCCTCTCAGCCATCCACCCTGAGCTAAGGGGGAAGGTGTCCAAGCAGTCTTTCCAGTTTATCAGCTAAAATAGTTTTCTGTGGTTTTAAATCTACTGAAAATACACAGATCTTTGAGAATCCACAGCATTAAGGTCTCAGAGCAACTCCCATGGTTATGTGGAATTAACATGTCAAAAAAATGCACAGGCAGCAATTTTCAACAACTCACCCATTCTGTGTTGCTCAAAATATCCTAAATTAATTCCCTCTCTTAATTCACATTTCAGTTGTGTGTTTTTCTGTGTTTTAAAGTCAGTTTGGTCATTGTTAGTTGGAACAAAAAACTTTACTCCCAGAGGAGAGTCTTTTCAACAATTTTCTGGGGACAAAGAGGAACAGAACATTGAAAATATGAATTTATAATGAAATGGGAAACAAAGGAACATTAGAATGGCATTACTGAATCGGATCAACCTTGTGCACTGCTCTGTCTGCAACAAAGCCTTAAATATAGCAAAGTGATAATACTGCCGTTCAGAAATAGTTTGTTGGAGGGTTGACATCCAAATCCATAATTCCAGTCACCAAGAATTTCACAATCCTAATTTGAATGACGCTCTATCTTCTTTGTTTGCCAGTCTAGACAGTACAATGAATACAGTGATTTAAAACACAATGAATTCTCTCTTAAAACAAAATATTTTGTAAAATTGCTTTTTAATCGTTTCTTTTCTCTCTTTCCATAAAGGCTATGCTATAAATAACCCCTGAAAGTTCGCATTTGATCATGGTTTCTAAAGGCTGGGCAAGAGGCAAGTGAAGGGTTTACACAGGAAAAAAGAGAAGCACTGTGGAGCAGAAAGAAAGGGATGCATTCATGATTCCTAACCTTTTGTTGGAGTGTCAATGCTGAGACAGATACAAGCCAGTAAACACTTTGCTCTCCATGGGGAGAGTCACTCAAACAGGGTTCCCCTGCCCGGGACAGGGGAACAGGCCCAGGGAACCAAACTCTCCAGCAGGCAGCAGATCTCCCAAGGAATCCCTACTGGAACCCAGGGAAAACCACGTCTCCAAGGGAAACCCTACTCGGACACAGCACCTAAAGCTGGACATTTCAGTGACTGGCCCTTCAATAAAGGGAAGGAAAAGGTTTTTAACCCCCTGTGGCAGCCACAGCACAGCAAGTCACTGCCCCAGAGAGCCCATCAGCCTGGCACAGGAGCACACAAGAGGTGCCCACAAGGAACAGCTTTAGGCTGCCAGCCTGGTCTTCTCTGATTCCCTGCCCTGTGGGATCCTCCAAGAGCTGCCTCCGAGCACCCAGCACCATCCTGCCCATCCCAAAAGAGGAGCCCCTCTCCCCTGGGATTGCAGAGGGAGCCAAGGAAGATCAGCCCACTTGGGAATGGTCCCCAAGTGTGGTTTTCAGGAGTGACCCAAGGACTTACGTGGCTCAGTTATTACTGCAAAGTAAGGGCATGCAGAGCCCTAAGGACAGACATCAAATGAGAATTTAGGATTTAGGGATGTCAATCTTAGCTAAGGAAGTAAAGTAACAAAATCCCATTGAAATGAACGAGGTGGGAACAAAAGTCCCCTTAAGAAACTGGGGGTTTGCTTTACTGAGGTACTTTCAAAATTGTATTTGAGGTTAAATGGATATTTCCAGCACAAATGCAATTTCCCAGCTCTGTTCTCCCCACTTAGTCATTGCAATAATCCCAAGAAACGTTTGGACTTTTACCTGGTGTAGTTACTAACAATAAAAACCCACACATCATTTCAGTGGCTGCACACACAGCAAAGCACCAAACCGTGGGGATATGAGGTACAGCTTTCCCCTCACACATCCAGCAGCAGAGGAAAACTATGTGAAAGCTGCCCCATTGACAACGGGCTGAAATGTAGGAACATTCTTCCCACCAGATCTGTCCTGATTTGCAGGATTCTGCAGGTGTAAGAACCTTCAAACTCACAGACTTCCTTTACACTTCCAGTCCTCACAACAAATACAATAAATGATGTTATATGTCATAATTTTAACTGTCCTTCAGCAGTGAAGAACCTCTCTCCCACTCATCTCTGTTCCACACACATAAGCTCAGACTAACAGATGCTCTTTAGCATCATTTTAAGAAGTCCAGTCACAGATATATTTGGATTTGAGGGGAATAAATAGATTTCTTGAAATGCTGATGTTCAAGAAACACTTTTAAACTTCCCTAAGAATTTTAAGTAAGGCTGCTATTTCCTTATAGGATTTTATTTAGGGATTGCTTGTTCCATAGCCTGGAGATGCAAAATCCATCTTATCTATGCTTACAGGAGTTACATGGATGTATTTCTGTAACACAGGCCTAGCAGAACATTACTTTTTAGTGGTATATGACTGCATGAAGAAAGCATGTGATAGGCCATACACAGTATTTTTCTAGTGGGTTCCCTCCACTTTTAAATTTGTTTGAGTTATAGGGGCAGATCTTGGCAGGGTGCACAAAGCCCAGAATCTGTAACTCAACTCTCTGTGGTATTCTGAAGGGAGCGAGCCAAGTTTTAAAACACATTATGGATAAATATTAGAGCTGAGCAAAAATTTCACACCTAAGACCAAAGTGTGAAAATTTGGCTTTGATTCATTTAGTGAAAAGGTGGAAAATTTCACACAAGCTTGTATTTACCTTCTGCTCTGATCCAACATAGATTGCTGGGTCCATATCAAACCTCAGAGAGTGTTTCTGTCTGTACCTGAGACTGCAGAGGGTGGGGAGAGGAGGATGCAGGTCCAGCAAGCGGGACACCAGAACTGAGCTCAAGTCCATCTTCCAGGGAAAGTCACTGGCCTTTTGAATCCCACTATCCACGAGTTCAATAACAACACTGGCTCAGGTCAGAGGAATAATTTGTACCTTAGTTTGTTGAAAACTGCTGCAGTTGTGGAGGAGAATCAGGCAGATAGATCAGAGGCAACCCAACATTATTCTACCCTTCAGCCATCCAGCTTGAGTTGACAGAGGCCAACTGGATGGACCATCAGTACTGAGACAAGGTGGTTTTCTGGCTCAAGCACTGAATCAGGATCCATAAAATTCCAACAAATTCCCCGAGTTATTTGGGACATCTAATTTGCTCTTTTCATTTTCAGTGATTTCTCAGGAATTTCTCTCTCTGAAACAAGCTGTGCCCTGTTTCCCCCAGTTTGGTTTGCCCCAAATTTTGCCCTGTGGAGCTCTCAGCCCTATTGTCCCCTCCACATCTCACTGAAGGACGGATCCCTGGACCTGTCCTGTACCATCAGAGCACAGTTTGCACTCCAGGATCAGAGACAAGGACTCCTAAGAGCAGAGCCAAGTGCAGGTGAGGTGGCAGCACCACTTTTCCTGTGACTCAGTGTCAGACAGGCTGTGGTCACAGAGTGTCCCCCAGGGCTCCAGCCCTCAGGGCAGCAGAGATGGCAGGGCAGCTGCTGTGAGGGTGCCTTGCCATGCCAGCAATGATATTAAGGACTTATTGCACAGCCCAAATTTAGAATGGGACGAGGGTCAGCTATGACTGCCACATCATCTATCAGCTGGAAACTATGTTTGGGTCTAAGCTGCAGCCACGCTGCTACTAAATATAGGTTGGTTGGTTGTTGATTTGACTCTGTGCTCCCCCAAGTTGCCTTTGACTATCAAATAATTAAGCACTTTGCTTTGTGAGGGCTCTATTGCTGGCACTTCTCAGTGCCCAAAGCTGCCTGGACACCAGCTTGACAGCTTAGCAGGGGTTTCAGCTTACCCAGGCAATGGAAAGAGCCCAAGTGTTCAGCTCCCCTTTCAGCCTCCCAGATTGCTGGCACTGGGTGCCATGAATCAACAGGCTGGGGGCAACATGCAGGCAGGCTGGGGCAGGGTTTAGCTGTTCTTACCCTGCCCTGAGCTTGTTCTCCTCAAAGCGAGTGTTCCCTGCACGGTGTCTGTGTGGGAGGATCCCTGGCTGGTGCCACGCCGTGGGTGGCGATGCCACAGCTGGCACAGGCTCCTGACTCCAGCCCCACCTGGCACAGACAGCACTTCCCTCTCCCCCCTGTGAGCAGGGATAACCACACACAGCAGAGCTGTCAGAATAGACTGAGGTTTGTCTGTATAAACCTCATGAAAATATGTTGATTTAACCCACTTCTTGGGCTTGGCAGTGTTATGGTGACAGGCAGCGTGTTTAACAGGACACAAGCTCACCTGGGAGTCACCAGAGCAGATTCCTCCATCAGCTGCCCATGCAGGGCACAGCTGAAACAGCCCTGTCCCACCTTCTGGGCATGGACTAAACCAGTCCTGCCTTGCTGCTCCTCTGCACAACCTGCAACAAGCTGGTTTGCTTCTCTGGCTGCCTTCTCACCCTCTGCTTCCAACATCTGTCCCAATGCTCCTACCCTGTTTGAGGGGGTAGAACCCTTGGGGCAGGCAGGGCAGGTGTGTCATTCCACAAGGACATGCACAAAGCTGGGCACAAAGCACCCTGTGAGGGTGGGAGCCCCTGGCACAGGTTGGGCAGAGAAGCTGTGGCTGCCCCTGGATCCCTGGCAGTGTCCAAGGCCAGGCTGGACAAGGCTTGGAGCACCCTGGGCTGGTGGGAGGTGTCCCAACCCAAACCATGCTGTGATTCCCTGACTGGGACAGGGGAGGGTGACAAGGGAAGCTGAGGACCAACATCCCCCCAGGACATCCTGTCACTCGGCTCTGACTCGACACAATATTTAGCTGAACTGCAGCACTTCCTTCAAGGTGCAAACCCCACATTTATTCAGCTGATTTCTTTCCACCTTCACACCGAACATGTCCAGCTCCCCTCGCCTGTACTCACCGAGTTCAAACTTTATTTGCCATCTGGCAATGGATTGGGATTTACTGGGGGGAGGGGGATAGGAAAGGGCGCTTTTTTGCCTTTCTTTTTGCATCTGTATTTGCTTTATGAGCTATGGCTAAGGCATCATTTTCACAGGGGGAACTGGATCAGGTTCTCTCAATTCCTTCCATATGTTCACTCTACACTGTCAAAACATTTTTTCGATCTAATTAATCCGTCTCTCTGCTCATTTCCCCACTCGGTGGGTTGGAGCATTTTTGGGGTATCTGGCTGGGATTTTGTCATAAAACCAATTTCTGCCCATACTTTGCTTTAGGGTTGCTCCATCACGAAAACAAAATTATTTGCAACATTTCCCTCTAATTATTCTTTCCCTGTTTCCAGCACTGGCTGAGAAGATTTTCCTTTCCCCTCCTCTTTCAGAAATATTCTTTGCTGTGCTCCAGTGTCTACCTGAGGTTAATGAGGGAAATCCCTGCTGTGAGCTTTGATTTGGGATTATTTTTTATCTAGTTAATCTGATGTGTGGTTTACTATTAAAAAAGACTGTCCCTCAGAAATATGCTTAGATTTTGCCCAATCTGGACTGCATTTGGGAAATTATCCTGGACAGGGGCTCATAAAAAAACAAGAGACCTTTAGAAAAGAGTCTTTCACTACTGTAAACCAAAGGTTGAGATGGTAAACAGCAAGTAAAACTCCATTAAAACATGAAGGAAGCCTTTCTAGGAACCTTATGGATATCCTATGTCCAGTAAAAAAATTAAAGCAGAATTTAAGAGAAAGCTGGTATTTCATTGTGAGGCTCAGCACAAAGGCAGCTGTCCATGGCACAAGGCATTTGCTTTCCTTGCCATGATTGCTACAGACAAGGGGTCAGCAACCTTTCCTAGCAAACTGCTCCAGAAAGTATTTTTCTTTCCCAAATTAGAGGCTACAAGTGACTGCACTGAGTGAAGCTGAGGCAAGGCACACTCATCATTGCAGGGGGCTGGACTGGATGACCTTTAAAGGTCTCTTCCAACCCAAACCATTCCATGATTCTCTGATCAGCTGATGATTTTTTTCTGTTAAAAACTGAACCCCCTCTCTTCTCCAGGGCTGGAAATCAGAGGCAGCCAGGGATGAGAAGCTACTGCTCTCATTTGCTCTTCTGCCACTAGAACTGTCCTCTAAGAAGACTGCTGTTTCTAAAAAAAACACTTTAAATGCTGGATACATGTTGCTAAACAATTTTAGGAAGCTCTTGATTCCTTAGACACCTGGGAAGCCTCGTCTGAGAGATGGGAGGGCCAGTCTGTTACCAAATGTGCTCTGACAGCAGCAAGGGAGACTCTCCACCTGACCTGTGGGATTGTGTGGACACAGAACTCAGAGAGATTTACATGGGGAAACTGTAATAGTGACATCAGAATAGGTGTTCTGCTCCCCTTGCTCCTAAAAACTTTGGCTTGTATCTCTTAGGTTCTTTCTTCAATTAAAACTTCTCTGTTAGCAGGAACTTCTTTGTACACAAACCTCTCTGTGTACTGCAATCACACATTGCACAGAAAACCTGTAGGCACCAACTTGAACAAATTAATTTGGAATAAACTATTCTTGCTGATAAATGTCAAGTTCCCCTCATCACCACTCTGGCCATCTGACATTTTACTACACAAAACCAAAACCAAAGGCCATAAATCCCCACCTGCCCCAGAGCCATAAAAGAGACTTTGATTACAGTGGTATTACATAACCTCTGTTAATGAGCAAATCCAAACCTGCCACCCAACCCTGCCACGGAATCCTTCCAGAGGGATGTTCTCACCCCACAACACCCAGCCAGTCACCATTCCTATTTTTACTCTGCTGTCCCATCCCATTTCCCACTTTTTGAGAAGCCCCAGTAAGCTGCATCTCGTAGCTCCTATTTCCAAGCAAACCTTGCCCTTTCAGTCACTTCAAGGAGAAATGCCACTGCTCCTGAAGTGCTGCTAGGGGAAAGCTCTTGGATTTTAACCTTGGACAAGCCACACAATCCTTCTGTGCCTCAGTTTCTCAGGGATTCCATGGGAATCAGTAACACCACTAGATTAGTATCAAACACTCAGGAGGAAAACCTGGCCAACGAGGGACACAAGTGAAGCAAAACCCACTTTGTGCTTCACAATTCAGCTGATCCTAAGAACTGAGCCAATCCCTGCTGCTGAGGATCTGTCCTTTCCTTTAAAGACAGCAAGCTGGGAAGAGAGCTGAATAGCAGAGCCTCAGATGGCAAGGCAGGTCACCGAGCAGAACCTCAGCGAGGTCACTGTTTGCAGCTGCCGTGGTATGCCAGCTTTTTATGGTGTCCCTTGCAAGGGGATTTACTGGTTTACAAACTAATTTCTCTTGCATGCAGCTTTCCCAACATGAAACCCTGCACTGGCACAGCTCAGTCACCGTTAACCCTTCGCAAAGCTCCCCAAGGGAAGATGCGGCCACCACCTGAACATGTGCCTTTTAAAATGACAACTTGAAGTGTCCCAGCTGTGAGCTGAGGCTGGGTGACCTCAGAGAGCCTTTCCCACCGTGGGCAGGGGCACAGCCCTGCAAGGGAGGCTGCAGTGCAGCTGCACAGAGTGTTCCACAGCCCGGGCAAGGCAGAGCCCGGCTATGCGGGCTGTTCTTCAACTCCCCGCAGCGACTCTGCAGCCTCTGCCCATGCAGGGAGAGACAAGTGTGTGCTGGCACCATCGGGGGCCTCTTCTTTGCAGAAAGTACTTTCTGAAAAAGGGGGAAAGAGAGAAAAAAAACCGAACAGAAGAAGCAAAAATGAACAACTCCATCATTATCTAATGCGCCGAGATCTCGCCGAGATCATCTCAAAGATCCATATTGTTTACAGCAGCTGATGAGTCTCACAAGTGCTGGAGCTGTGCTCTCGCTTAAAGTGCTAACATATTTACAGTTTGCAATCCTGTCCTTAGCACTTATCTGTCACTGCAAGATGAATGCTCCTTTTGTACAGCCTAATCACTTGCACGAATACTCCTCCAGCTCCAAATCCCACATTTGCTGCGCTTTTCCATTAGCAGCAATTCTCTACCTTGGAAATTGCTTAATGGAGCAAATCTGAACCAAAACAGAAAAGAAGTTGGGTTTTGTTTAAAGGTATTTCTTTGTCTGTGACAAGTCTAGAGTGGGGAGAAAGATATTAAATTACTTTTATCTGATGAAAGTCTTGATTTTACTGTACACGTTTCTAAACACACTTACCCATTGTTCTGCTCTGGCTTGGTTATGAGTACTGGACTAATTAGTGAAGGTCTATGTAAGATCAGACTGGATCAGCAACAGATCTAGATAAGCTCTGCCTAAGAAGCCATTTTCTTATGCTCAACAATCTTCATATATAATATGTCCAAAATTTGGTAGGATCCCATTCTGCCCCCTCCTCTCCCAACAAACAGCAGGACCTGAAAAGCTGTCAGTCATTTCACTTTTTACAGGAACAGAAGGAATGTGGGTCACTCTACAATTCAGTAACTTAATTTAAAAGAACATAACCCAGACAGCCAAGGAAAAGGATCCAGTTCTAAGGAGGAGAGGCCTTACCCTGCTGGATGTTTCACATTACACTCCTTGGGTGACTGGCCTGTCCCAAACCACTTTCAGATGCAAACCAGAAAATGCTCAGCAAGGCAAGATGCATCTGTTGTTTCTGCTAATCCTGGTGCCACTGCAGTCAAGAAAGGATAACATCTGATTTTCAGAAGTCTCCAGAAATGTCTAGAATTGCAGCTTAGAAGGCTCCATACTTTAGCAAAAAGAGCACTGAGCCCCTCAGTCACACGTTGGACAAAGCAGGAGATGTCTAAAACTACAGGCCTGGGAATGAAAATGCTGCTCTGGAATTAGCCTGTGTTCTTCCTAAGGAATTGCCAATAAAAACCGTGAGATAACTTCTGCCTTAAAGGATGTGGTCTCCCACTCCTGCCCAAATATTTTCAAAAAACAGGAATTGTGCATATAAAGTGCATTTTTGATCTTGAGCATTTCGGTGCAGATATATAACACAACCTGGGAAAGTCCTGAATGCTGTAAATACTGAAAACTGATACAAACATCAGAGTTGTGGCCATGCCATACTGCACAGGCCATCTTTCCCTTTATATACATAGCCATGGGAATTATCACAAATAATAAACTGCCGTTCTAAAGTTCAATTTGAAGGCAAAAGATGTTCCAATTCTGTGTAACTGCATTGTCAGTCTCCAGCCTTTCCATCCTGATTTATTTTACCCCCCCCCAGCAACACCATTAGCATCACCATAGATTTTCCTCACACTTTTTCTTCTATCACCTTTGGTGTAACTGAAAACCCACCTCTGAGGCACTTAAACATCACTAAATCTGCCTCACAAATCAGCTGGATGAGGAACAAAGTCAAACAACTTGCCTGGAGACACAGACAGAACCAATGGTTGGATTGTGGATAAACCCCACGTGCTCTGACTCCTGAGTTAGGTAACACAGCGTTTGCTCATTGCCAAATTCTGCTTTTATTTATACTGAGGCAAACTCAGAGGAACCTGATGCTGCAGCAGTTTATGTTAGATTTGAACTAGCACAGAGTGTCTCCCATTACCAGGCTGTTAATGAGAACTCCTTTGGCAAATACAGGGTTTATTCCCTGTGTCACTAAGAAATACTACCCTACATTTTATGTGGTCTTTGTCTGATATGTAAAACCAGGCAGTTCAGTCCTTATCTCCAGGACATTAAACAAGCCTGTGGTTTGAGGTGTCTAACAGTGCTGGGCATCCATATCTATTCATACTCAAGGAGTTACCATAGGCACAGGGATGTTGATAAAGCAAGAAAATCCCTCCTTCCTTAACCCTTATTGCTAATGCCACAAAAAATCCAGCATGGGTGGAATATGAGCAAAAACCTCTCTAAGCTGAGATCTTACTGCTTGCTGTGCTGCAGACAAAAGGTGGCATCTATCCCTGGGAGGGTTTTCTGCTTTCTGAAGTCACAATCCAAAGAATGGCAAATGCCATCACCTGCAGAAATGGAGACAGTTACAAAACATATCCCAAAAACCGTGGAGGGGAGGAAAATTGGGCAGGGAAGGGAAAAGGCAGGGGAATGACATGCTGGTGTGAGGGAGATGCTGTGTAATTAGCCACTAGAGGGAACAAGAGTCATGCTCTCAATTAAGGTGCAGCCTCTTTTAGCAGGGGGCCTGAGGGTTATCCTTGTCCAGGGAAGCTGATCCGAGTTTGAATCCTTTCCCCGTAACCCTTGGGCTGGGACAAAGCTTTTCTGCCCTTTGGCTGTGTTTCCTTTTCCCCTTTCAGATCTCTACAGGCTTTGGCACAAGCAGGGAACAAGACCTGAAGAATTCATAGACCTTTCATATTTTCTAGCTGCAAGTAACTATATTTTTGCACCTGAAAATATTTAAACAAAAACCTGGGAGGAGAAGGGAGGAGACAAAGGGAGGGGATGGAAAAAGAAATAAAAATTGTAAAAGAGGCAAAGCTGTGTTTTTCAAACAATGTACACTTTGGGGTTGGTTCTTTTAATGAAGAAGGGAAGAAAAATCACATGCAGCTCATTGCAGAGAGCGTGAGAAATGTGGAGTGATGCTCTGCTGGTCTCATCAGACTGAGCCAGGGGTTGGGAGGATGACAAGGACCTGCAGCCCCCTCCTGCCTGCTGACCTGCTCAGCTGGAGCCACAGGACAAAAATGAAGGAGGCAAAAAGTAAAAGCCCCTTTTGAGCCACTTTTTCTCTGCTGCTGCTGAGGACACAGACCTACTGAACAGCATGGCTAGGACTGAATCACAGACAAACAATCTTTTTATTACCATAAAAATGACAAATAAGTAATAGTTACAGCCTGTAAACACGAGACTCAAATGAAACAGAGTTCTAAGTGGCAATATAAGTGGAAGCAGGATCCCAGATCCCACTCCTATTAGAGCCGGCTCAGCCTAAGGAGTATCAGATGTTACTCGGGCCTTAGAAGGCCTGAGACATAAACTATGTGTGTAAGAGAAAAAGAAGTCAAATGACTCATGACAGAGTTTGTTTTAATCTAAATGACTCCTTCTGGCTCTTTGCTTTTAGAGACTTGCCATTTCCAGGCCCTGCACAGCCACCCCAGGCAGCTGGCTCCCTCAGTTGGTGTACAAAACCCTGGCATTTACAAACTCAGACTCCTCTGGCTGAGGGAGGGCAGTTTATTTTAGCTCTGTGATCAGTGCCATCATAAATCTCTCCTCTTCCAGTCCACTGGCACAGCCCATCAGGCCTGGGTATGTGTGGATATGCTGTACCCATAAAACAGAGGGCATGCCACAAGTACTGAAGTCCTACAAGCCTTGAGAGTGGACCCGAGGTGAGGGATCAGCACTGAAGGAGCCACACACCATCCTTTACTCCTTGCTCTTTATTATTTGAGGACTGAGATATGGAAGGAGTTGGGAAATAGAGAGAGAGAACAAAAGAAGAGGAATAAAATGGAAGAGAAAAAAAAAAAAGAGAAGAGAGAAGAGAAGAGAAGAGAAGAGAAGAGAAGAGAAGAGAAGAGAAGAGAAGAGAAGAGAAGAGAAGAG
>JAWWEE010000004.1:2886234-2970422 GCA_035221455.1 Xenops minutus
GAGAAGAGAAGAGAAGAGAAGAGAAGAGAAGAGAAGAGAAGAGAAGAGAAGAGAAATTATTAAGCAAAAGAAAAGCACAAAAAAGAAGGCAAGAATACAAGAGGAAAGAATAAACAGTATCAGAGTGGGAGCAGGGAGAGGGAGATGGTACAAACATCTGAAAAGCCCCATTCTCCTGCACACTCATCTTCTTTCTTTTATTCCCTTTCCATGCCTGGTTCTACTCTGGGATGAGTGGAATTTCCACATCCAGCAAACCCCAAGTCTGGCATTTTGTGTCTTACGGCAAGTGTGCTGAACATCTACAGGGGTAAAGTCATACAAAGCAAATAAAAAAGTGAATCTTGCTTAGTCTCCCTTTCATGCAATGCAAGAATCATCCCTTAGATGGGACTATTGCAAAATTAAACAACCTTGCAACCACAACCAGTAAATAATGAGTAATGTGCTTGTATATTCAAAGCTTTTATACCAGCCAGTCCAGGAATGTGAGGCTAGCTCATCACCAAAAGACCCCATTTATCAGAAGGGTTTCACACAGCTTAGCATCTCTCGGGCCATTACTCACCCCCTACACCTAAGCCAAGTGCCAGCTCCAACCTCGAGCCTCACACACATCCCATTTGTCTGCTGGAAGGTGCCCAAGCTGATTCCCTGGCTCTGAAGATACAGGATTCAACAGCTAAACTGCTTCGAGTTCACAGAACTGTGTGATTTCACAGCAGACATAAAGACACCAATTGGGGAAATTAGACAAAAATCAAGTCTTGCCAGACATTCTGAAAGCAAGAGGGGTCTAATACAAGGGTATTAGAGCCAGCAAGATTTTGCTGAAGGTAGCCAAGGTGTTTGAGTCAGTTCTGTGCCACAGGCCTGGGCAGTGGAGGCACCTTCCAAATGGGACATGTTATCACCATCCAACCCATGGGGGGATGGAGGGAGGGAGAGGTTGGGCTGGGTGACCCCAGGAGTGCTACACATGGGGTAAACATGCCCTGGAAATCATTCTCAACACCACAACCCCGCTCACTTTTGCTGCTTACACACGTTTATAAAGCACAGCAGGAAATGGGAATGGTGGTTCCCCTTATTTGTGTTCTCCCAGTGTTTTTCAGCTCTCATCTGGAGGAATATCTTTGGGCAAAAATTTGCAACTTAGGCTTTTCTGTGCCCACTTGGTGGGCAGCCTTTCTGCCTGTACTGCCCTCAAGGGTCATAATTATGGTCTTGCTACTCATTACGTGGACACTTGTCCCAATAAAAACAAGACACAGCCATGAAGGAATTTCATATGGGTTCTCTCTACATCTCATTGTCCCATTTCAAACTGTGTCTCAGCAATGCTCAAGCACAGGAAGTTGCTTCAAAACAAGAAAGGAAGGGCTGGGAATGGTTGTTACATGTCTATATGTGAGAAACCAAGGAAACAAGAACCTATGGCTGAGCAAAGAAAGGAAAATGAGAACTGGATTCCAATTCTGAGGAAAGCCAATATGCTAAAATAGTAACTGCCTTCTAATAAAACTAACAAATATTATGGGATCTCTCTTTTACCTTTCATATCCATGATTACATAGGGAAATAGGAAAAATACCTTTACTGTTAACCACAACAAAATGAAATGCATTGGGCACTCCTAGCTGGTAAACAGAGTCTTGTTAAACTCTACAGACAGGGTGAATTTTGAGGGACAAACCCCCTCTAGACACCCTTAGGAGAAAGGACAACCGAGTACATAAAAATCATAAAACTTTTTCAAATTTAGGGTGGCAAAAGTACATTCTGGTGGTTTGAGCTACAGGACTGAGTGCTCACAGTGTCCTTCAGAAAGCTCCCTGTGCAAAGGCCTCGAGCAGCTCAGACAGTGCTGTGACTCCACACGCCACAGAACAGTCTGATCCCTGCACTGACAGAGCAAGAGTGCAAATCCCACATGGAAAATTCATCTCACAATGCAGCCAGATTGAGTTTCCAATTCTCCAGTGCATAACTCGAAGGTTGTTCTGCTCAGCTACTGAAGAGGTGAGGGCAGAGAGACTGTAACTCCTTTGACATGCAGGACATCATTTCAGCCAGACACGCTCTGAAAAGGACCTTCTGGGCTACTGATGGTCACAAAGGATCCACAGTACCCTCCTTTGTCCTCATCCTGCCTGTAAAATATTGCCACCACACTCTTCCCTGCTTAAATGGCCTGGACAGAAGTGGAGTCCAAGGTCTGAATGACTTCAGCTGTGTCTCTGAGCACGTGGGTAAAATCTGTCCTTAAAATAGAAAGGAGAAGGATCACAGAACATTTTAAAGAAAGTATCTATCTACTGTAAAGACACATTTATGGTTTCCTCATATTTATGGTTTTCCTCAAGAAAAGACAAGGTCAGCAAGCTCGAAAAACTGTAAGTTGTGATATTATTAAACTTCTACAAGCTGATCTTTGTCTTATTCTTCTTGAAAAAAAAATCAACTAATTGTACATCTCCTTAGACAAACTCCACCATGGTCATTTCATGGTTTGTTACAAAAATACACAGCAGCAGAACCTGAACTATTCCAGGCAGCACTTTTAGTCCTGCTTGCCAGGTCTTGGGCTTACTGACAGATGAGAAGAATACCACTGGTTTAGTAAGAGTCTCAACTTCTGCAGATTAGCAGAACATTACATTTTATTCTTTGCCAACATCAGCTGATGTGAGTTTTTAAGAAAGCTAAAAGACATGACAGGGGAAGTGTTAATCCTACAGACAGAGGAGATTATATTTACATACATGTGGTTGTTCCTAATACAGTAATTGGGGCTGTTCATGCAAGATGCAGAACTCAGGAGAGGTTCTGTGCCAGTGCACAAAGCCAGCTACACCTTCAGCATAAAGACAGAGATTAAATAGACTTCTTTCCTCATGCTTCCCTCTCAGAGGTCTGCATTACCTTTTACCCCATCCTCTTGATGTGAAAATAGGCAATAAAATCTTTTATCACCACTGTCAGCTGGAATTACTGAACGGGTAAGTCACACTGATGTCCCTGCCTCCTCCTGCCAATGCCCAAGTGAAAGGCCATGCTTGAGTTCATTAGTGGGGCATTTCATTAAACCACCTACTTTCAGAAAAATAACATGGCCACATCTCTGAGCACTGCATTTCTGAGGCTGTTGCCTCCAAGATTAGAACAAATGCTCAGCCAGTGTAAAGGGGCAGTTCTGTTACAGCCCACATTACACCGACCCACTGCAGCTGCCCTTCCTTGTCACTAAAGAGTTACTGAGAAATTCCAAATCTGAACATTTGGGTGCTGGGTGACATCTGAAATGCAGCAGGCTGCTCTTCCACAAAAGGAGAGCACTGAACAAACCCCACCACCTTTGGGTGCCGTTCCCTGTGGCATCCACGAGGTGTTCCTGAAGGGCCAAGAACACAAACCCACTGCAAGAGCTCCAGTTGCCTTTATCATCTCAGGATGTGTCATCTGCCAATGAACTGTGGCAGCCTCCTGTCTGGGCTCTGAAGCAGTGAAGTATCTCAGCACACAGGCAGTCCTGGTTATCTTCAGCTGAGCTTCCAGCCTAAAGGCACATGATGTACCTGAGTGCTTGACTGGATCAGGGCACTGGAGTAAAGTGGTGTCACTGCTGTGAAATCCTGGAGCAATGCTGATTTACATGAACTGAGAATCCTGCATGAGGATGATGGACTAAGGCCATCTGTCATTGCAGTGGCTGTATGACCTGCTCTGACAAACTTTGACATTTTCTCAGACAAGTTTTTACCTGTAATAATTTCAAGTGATATAAACCGACCACAAATCACGTGCTGTGACAAGGAACCAAACATTACTGTGCAGCATGCAGTGGTCTGATAATACATCAAATGTATGACAACATATAGCACTAGACATTGCACTCCACCAAGAGCATTTCACAGCAACAGAATCATTCCTCTCCACTCCAGTATAAAAGGCAGCCAGCAGGATGATATCAAATGATGGCAGCTCTGCCTCTCAGAAAAGGACCTTGGGGACTGCAAGGAGATTTGTGTATCTGCACTTCAGCAGCACAGCAATGTGGAAATGTTAAAGTTAGTAAAGCAAACAGACCTCAAATGAGAAGGGCAACAGATGTCAACCAGTATCACATGTCAGTAAACAGCAACAACACAGAGGGTACTTTTCTAAGCACTTTTGTGAAAGCATCGTGTGATCAGCTACAGCCACATCTCAGCTGTGACTCCAAGAGGTGGTGTGATTTAACTCCACCAAGAGAGGATCCCCAGTCACATGGAAACACTGTCCACTGGAGTCAGCTGAAAGAAAGGAGAAAGGTTTCTATATATTTATTGTGGCTTGGAAAGTGAAAAAATAAAAAAAGATCACACTCTGAAGCTGATTGAAAGCTCATTCTGTACTTGGCAGAGACAAACCAGCATTTATATTTCTCAGCTTTAATACAGAAGGATCATCCTTAGGGCAAAAGAGTAGTTGTGATTCATCTGCTTTTTACCCTCACTGCAAAGACTTCTGACAGTAAGGCCAAAATATGCTAACTAAAAAGGCACTCTTTGTACCATAAACACTAGGCCACAAGGAACTGGACAGTGGCCATCAAATCACTGCCTTTTCATTTTTCTCTCTCATCTATATTTCTCTAAAGATTTCTGGTAAGAAGGCAGCTGACTCTATACAAAAGCCAGAGGCATTGCCAGTATCTTGGTGGTTTCATGCATGCCATACTGGATCTAACTTTATTACACAAGGGAAAAAACCACTTTGAATTAGGGAAAGCCATATTTCAGTGTCAAAACACCAAGGGAAGAGGTAAAGGGATGGAGATCCACTACTGCCTTGAGTCAGGCCTGGTGAGCTCTAAATGCTCTCCAGGGCCATCCAACAGCTTACATGGCAAACAGTTTGGTTCTCAGAATCACCTAGAAGAAGAGGCCATACCAGACAACTCACCACTTATAAGCAAGAGGGGTTTTTTCCCAAAAAAACCTCTCCACTTTTGCCTGCAGTAAACCTTGGGCTCAAACTCTACTTGATGGAACTGGGAGTTCTGGAAGAGAAGCAAGGGAAGGTCCCAGCACCTGGGGCACACCATGGTGCCTAAGAACAGCCACCTTCTTCTCTGGGTTTCCAGAGCCCTCTGATTAAGGGACCAGGAGAACAAACCCCATCCCAACCCAGCAGGAAGGCCTTTACTAAAAGGTGCATTAATTGGGGAAGGCAAGCCAACAAAATGATTAATTTGCTGTTCTCCTTCAATATTGTGTTTACACAAGTTGATTACAGCACTTAATTACTAATTCACCCTGCTCAAAAACAAGAGTGCTTTAAATTGTTAATGAGATGAGGGAAGGCAACATTCCCTAACTCAACAGGGAGAAGTCATTTTGTTTCCTCTTTTGATTTCCCAAGTTATTACCATTTCTAAGGGAAAAACTATCCCCTCCCTGATCTTTTACTGGGTTCTTCCTTTTGAAAATATGGAAATCAACAAGAGCTTGTAATAACTTCACTCCATGACCTGACAGGTAATGTTTTGGAAGAGGAATAGAGGATCGGGTCATCAACTGAAGTACGTCCATTGAAATAAATGGAACAAAATTAGGCCAGAAACTGCCTGCTCCTGAAATGGAAATGGCCTAAACCCCTCCAGTTCTGTCAGCAGAAATGGTGAATATGTCCCAGTACTATTTATGGGTGTTCCTAGGAAATGCTGCCTGTTCCCCATTGCCAGCTGGTCCCTTACCAAGGCTGTGGACTCACTGTTGGACTGAGCAACTTCTTTACATTCAAATCAGTCTGTAACACTTTAATTGTTAAAAGGTAATACACTGGCTCTCACACCTTCCTCCTGGCTGATCTTTATAAACCTGGTGTTATCTGGGAGGTTTGTCACTTGATTTTATGTTCTGCCACCCAACAACCTCCTGAGACAACTGAGAGATGTCCATGAAATTAAGCAAAACCCAGCAGGGCACAAACACCACCCTGCTGAGCTCCTTTAGCAGAGCTGTAAGTGAATCATTTCTCCTGCACCACCATAATTTCAAGCAATGTAGTCCAGGGTTGTGGACACCTGAGCCAGGTGCCCCTGCTCCACACAGGGCTGCAGGTTGTACCCAAGGGGTATTTCACCTGCTCAGCTGCTAAATAATTCAGATAATCCCCACCAGATAATTGCCTAACACCTCTTTCTATAGAATCCAGCTCATCTTTATACACCTCCAATCTGCTTTACAGAAACAAAGCTAAAGCTTTTCCCTATCCTTTTGCAGGATATACCACCAGCTAACCACACCTAGCAAAGACAAGACTGCTCCTCCCCTAAACGTCAATTTATACCTGAAAAATCTTGTAGACTCTAATTTCTAACTCAATGTTTGACACCCAAAATGACTGCAGAAAGCTCATTACAGAGAGGTACCAACAAAATGCTTTCTAGAAAACCAGAATTTCTTCTCTCCCATACTGGCCAGTGACAGTGTCCCACGGGAATGCAGAATATCCAAAATAAATCTGGTAATCTGGTTTTTCATACAGGCAATTTTATTAATTGCTTTAATATGCAATGAAGGAATAGTCAGTGGGCTGCAGGATTTTATAAGGCAATAATCCCATTCCCTGGTGCACAGCTTTGTCCCAAAGAGTGGGCTATCCCAAAAAAAAGAGAGCTGGAGAGCTGCCAAATCAAACAGAGCCTTCTTCCCATTTTCAATTCTGCCTGAGTGAGGCAGAGTAAGCAGGATATACTGGAAACATTGACATTTATTTATTGCCCCTTTTCACTGAGAAGGGATTGCTGGCTTGCTAAACCGGAAACTCTCTTTTTACTAGAGAAACAATCCCCCAGCAAACCAGGATCCTGCTGCTCAGCATGAAAGCAATGGCTAGAACCCATAAATTGACCCCTGTCAGCCAGCAATGGGAAGGTTATTTCAGTCAGTGCAGCAGGTATTTCAGCAATCCAACCCCCCCCCCAAAATAAAATACAGTTTGTATTTCAAAAATCTCTGTGTCACAGGATTTTATACAGCAATTTGCCACAGCCAGGCTGTCTTAGAGAGCTCATGGGCACCACCAAGCCACTCACAGAAAAAGGGTGTAGCATCTGTAGGGACAATAAATTAAAGATGAGCCAAGAAGGGATGTGGAGGATTTTCTCCCCTTTCTGGAGTTTCTAGAAACTAAACAAGCAAGGGATGAAATGGGGAAGGACTCACCACACTGCGTGTTCTTTTTTTGGTTTTGGATGGACCAATTGTTTTACCACAGAGGAGAAAAATGCAGGGAGAGTAAATGCAGAGGAAAATAGGGAAGTCAACATTCTTTGAAGCAACAACATATGGTGACCAGGCCTGAGAGATGGAGGTTATAAATCTTCCCTTGATAGAATTACCTAAAGATGAAATTGCAGCTTCAAGGGGGCTTGAACTTTCAAAGCCACATTAGGAGCTTGCAAATTAACCTGTATGGTCACCAATTTTGCAGTGCCCTTCATTTCCAAAGCTTCTTTGGGCAGGCTCAGCATGCTGAGAATGTTGGTGCTAATACAGATGTGGTCAGTAGAAAGCATGAAAACCTTCACCCAAATCACTCGAAATACCAAGAAAAATACATGAAAAAAAAAAGAATTGGAGCAAAATGCTGCATCCTGTGGTATGGAAAAGAGAGAGGAGGTATGTCAGTGCTTGTTTCTTTGTGAGAATAAATTTGTTTAGGGGTATCAGAGGGAAAGCTCTGCAGTGTTGCAGGCACTCTGAAGGTATGAGCAGGCTGTGGTGCACATTCCATCCCCATCACTGCTGGGTCTCACTGCTTGCCCAGCAGAGCTTGGTGGGGCTGGACTAGGATATCAGAAGGGATTTTGAGGGATCCTGGCTTTGGGTGCTCCTTCCAGGCTGTCCCAAAAAGGCTTGAGTTTTAGAAAATGGAGAACAGCCAACCCATGAAAACCAGAGAGCTTTTAAGCATCTTGATTTTGACATTGAGTGGAAATGTCCAAAAATCATTCTGAGAAATGTGACCAGTGACTGGGAAAGCTACAGCAAAAAATCCCCTCCAAACAACCATAGACATAAGGAGAGAGCTTATTGTAAAAACCCCACAATTTTCTCCTTTACTATTAGACTGAGCAAACAAAGAGCTTTGGAAAGCACAGCAATTAAGCAGAAACCATCCATTAGAGGAGAGGTAATAACCTCTATCATTTGCAAAGTCCACAAGGATGGTGAATGTTTGCAGCAGCACCTCCAAGAGAGGGTTGTTTGGGAACGTGTGTTACAAAAATAAATGTAGGAGATGTTACTGAACTGCAGGGCTAGATATGCATGTACACCTCCCTGTCCCTAAAATAAATGCATTCAGTTTCTCATTTCTTGATCCCATGCAGCTAAATCCTTTTTAAAAGGTTTTTACATAACCTAACATATTGCAATTAAAAAGTCTGTGCCATGGCTGGTTCAAAGGATGCAGTTTCACTGAAAAAGGCATCTGAAGGGGGGTGTTAGGAACACTGACATATATAAATATATGGGTAATATATGCATCTGTTCTGACATTACTGGATGTGTTTCTGAAATATTTCTGTATATAAGGGCAAAGGGAAAACCAAAAAGTGAATACACCAAAATTATATAAGAACACATCACAGAAAACTTCACAGCATTAGATTTCTCCAATGTTGATAAAAACAGACTTAATAAAATCAGTTTTGAGATGTTCAGTTACTGCACAGTAGTGGAAACATCACAGACTCGGAATGAAATATGTGCTTGAAGGCAGAAGATGAACAGAAGAGTAAGAAATAAATATGAAATTTTGTCACCCAACGTTCCTACTGAAATTACATTTATTAAAACAAGTTCTTACAAGCACTAGAACTATTATTATGCAGATATATATATATTGCACTATATGTTTTTTGCAGAGGGATTCATTTTCATGGAAAAATTCTTATGAAAGGAAACTGCTCTTCCTGCTAACCTACAGAGCAGTGGAGAACATTCCCACTTGGAGAAATGCCAAGCACAGCCCAGCTCCTCAGCTTATGTTGAGCTGTTTATTGATTCCAGTGGAACTGCATCAATTTAACAAGGTCAAGAAGCTGAACTCCCTATTCAGAGAATAGATCCAGATAAGCTTTTGTGCAAAATTTCATCTCCAAGTGACTGTGCCTGATGTTAGAAAGAAAAATGTATGAAATGCATTAGGGACCATCCTGATAAGTAAGTTTGCCCAGCTGAATGAAGTGCGTTGTTTAGTGTCCCTGTGCAGCATGAGGAGATGTCTTATCCTAGTGGGATTCCCAGGTGGGAAAACAGGAGTCATTTGGGACACTCAGACCCTTCCTCAGGTTTGTGTAAACTCCTGTTGTCTGTGTAAATGCAGCTCAGTCACACTTTGGCTGATCCACTGGAATAAAAGCCTTACTGCTACTGTTGCCACTGTTAATGGATTGAAATAACAGGGATAAACATGAAGTGCCATCCTCGTTGTTGACTCTGTATTCACTGTGGGCAAGGCAAGAGCTATAGGTGTGTTATTTTTTACTGCATAAATGGTGCTTCTTATGTTTAATGTTCCTCAGCATGAAGGAAAGTGGGGCAGATATAACTGAGATGAAAGCCTGACCTTGCTGCAGGATCAGAGCCTTGCCAAACTCCCTGTTTTGTCTGTCACACTGCATGGCCTCACTTCATCGACAGCAGCTTCCAAGCATGTTCCTACAGTGAAAGGGCAAATAATTCCTCAGGACACCTAAATGTGGAGTCAAACAGAGGGTGGAGAGAAGGTGATGCTGACTCTTGTCTGACTGTGCTGAAGGTACCAACTTTTCCACTCGGACTAAAGGCTGTGTGTGGTGCCAGAAGTCAAGGTGTAAAACATATTAAAACTGGGGAGAAAAAAAAAACAACACCTAAATAAATAACATCAGGTATTTCATACCTGGATAGATGCAAAATCCCCAGAAGCACAAGCTCCAAGAATAGCAGCACCCACCAGAACAGCCTCCACCTCCTGGGACAGGACTACAGGTTTCCCTGCAGAGGAAAGAGCCAGGAGTGTCAGGGAGAGCACAGCAACACCATAAATAATGAAAGCAAGAGAGACATCAAAAAAGGCCTTGAAACCCATTCTGCACAACTCCATGCAGAGCCACGTCCCTCTGGCAGGTTAATGTAAATCACTCTGCCCCGTGGTTCCAGGCTCCAGGAAAAATATAGGATTTAAATCAAACTATTTCAGAGAATATTAATGCAGAACATAAAGCACCCGAAAAACAACCCCCCAGACCTTTGACACGGGGTATTTAACTCAGAGGGCTCGGTAGAAACCTGTTACCCACACCCTCCAAACCCACGTGCCCATTAAAAGTTGACCTGGAGGGGAAAACAGGGCGGTGTCCTTGTTGTTTCTTTTGCACCAAAGAAAGAAAAGGCTGTTTTGGTGTTTGCTTTTAAATATAGAGCCGACAAAGCCAGCGTGGTTTTGCTGGAAGACATGAAAACAGGAGTAGCAAACTTTCTCAAGCTATGTATGAAATAATAAGGGAAATCTTCTCTTCCAAATTGTGCAAGATAGCCCAAAACAAAATTAAAACTCTGGAAAAACAAACAAACAACTTATATTCCGAAGGAGAATTAAAAAGTGTTGTTTCATCACCCATGGGTACTATCATGAACATACTTTCCCTTTGGTTCACACAAAGTGCAAGTGTCTGAGACCTGTTTCATTAATGTAAAAATAAAATAAAAATACTAATAAACAAATAAAACCCAGCCTGCTTTCTTAATTCTCCTGAAAAATCTAAACCAAGAGCAGCCTTTCCTAGTTGCATTCCAGATGCTTATCCTCACTAACGCAGAAAATGTAATATTCCTACAGTATTTGGCAAGTGGCTCCATTTCCATTACTGAGATAATGGCCTTGAGTGGATGCTGATGCAAACCCAGCGGTGGGAGCAGGGATGCCTTCTGAGAACACTCTCCATGGTATTGTGCCCCCAAAAATGCTGCTTCTCAGAGCCAGCTGTAAGATCAGGA
Source organism: Xenops minutus (assembly GCA_035221455.1). Taxonomy (NCBI): domain Eukaryota; kingdom Metazoa; phylum Chordata; class Aves; order Passeriformes; family Furnariidae; genus Xenops; species Xenops minutus. The sequence goes on from JAWWEE010000004.1 coordinate 2,897,271, forward strand.
GGAGCTGAAATTTGGAGGAAGACCTAAAGTTAGCCAGGACCAGCTCCCACAGAGGGAAAGGCAGACACACGCTTTGCAAACTGAGAAATTAAATGAATATACAGAGCAATTATTGACACAAAGCCAATTGTCCTGGCCATGGGCACGGTGCCAACTGTGCCCTGTCACCTGAGCATCCCTCCAGCTCAGCACTTGGGGCAGCTTGGAACAGCAAATCTAAACCTCAGGCTCAAAGCTCCAGGGCTGCTTGCCAGGTGTCAGGGAGCAATTTTCAGCGGGCTCTCCAATGTACTGCCCATTTCCCGCACCTCAGAATGAATAGGGAATTCTTACCAGGCAAACAAAAAGATCAAGATACTTTTTAAGTGGCCTGTGGAATTATCTATTGGATGTCTGCATGGCTGAGTCATGGGCATTTGCAGCTAACAATAATATATTCAGATTTTTTTCTTTTCGGGAAAGAATGGGGGATTGATCCTGGAATGTTAGTTATTTTATCTGATAGGCTCTAATGAGTTCAACATAACCGAGAGCATTTCAGTCAGATGAACTCTGACATCCCTTGTCACTCACTGATTTCACAAATGGGGGAGAACTCTGGGCTGCAAAAAGGCCTTTTTGTCCTGAATTGTACTTGGCCATTAGTTACAGGCCAAGAACTTGTGATTACATTTTAATCAGAATACCTTTTCACACATCTTTTCTCTTACCCATCACAAACCAGCAGCCCAACTCCACGAGGAGCTGAATTTCACCTAAACCATTGGGCTTCTAAAGGGAAGGCATGGCCTTGACAACATCATTTTCCTCCTTTGACCACAAGGCATTTAGTGAATTTTCAGGTCAATGGGCATTATGCTTTTTGTTTCTCTGTCTCTGTTTGCCTCTCAGGTAAGGACACAAAGCACGTTTTCATCTCCCTTCCTGCATCAAGGTTATGAAGTGTGGGTTGATGGCAGGACAAGTCAGATCTCCAGACCAAATGCCCCAAATTTGAGCTTTAAACTTCACTCATGACAGCTCAACTGGTCTTAATTTGAAATATACCCAAAACACACATCACTCAATGTTTCTCTGAAGCCCTTTGCACTAAATTTTGTTATTTTTTCCACATTTTTTCAAGTACATTCAACTGCCTCGCAGGTGTGCTAAGATGGGCTGAAGGGAGACCAGAAATACCTCATGGGCCTGAGATTGCAGGGAAACACAAACCCAGTGCTTTCCATTAAGAATTCCCCAAAAATTCTACAAAACCAAGTACTGCCCCCTAAACTTTATTAGGGGAAGCAATTCAGGAAAGGATTGTCCTGTATCATGGATACAACGCCCTGCAAGAGCAGGAAGCGTCCCAAGTCAAGTAGGATGGAGCTAATAAAGAAACATTTAATTACATGCCTTTTGGCCAAGCAGCAAAACACAGCTCTATATAAAGGAAGACTTTATTAATCCACAGAAGGAGGACTTGGACACCTGAAATAAAAGCAGTTTAGTCCTTCCCCTGCAGGCCCCCAAACTCACCTGTAATGTCAGCGTGCATCTGCACGAAGAGGGGGTTCTTGCTGAGCCCACCACAGAGGAACAGCGTGCTGATGGTGTGTCCTGCATCCTGCATCGTCTCCAAAATGTGCCTCGTCCCTAACTGGGGAAGAGGAAGGGAAAAACACCCCAGCTGAGCATGGGAGAGCAGCCACAGGGACACAACTGCACCTACCTCGGGGTTATTTGGTGTGGCAGCCCCTGGAAATCCCTCTGGGTAAAGAGGTTTCGACTCCCAAGCCAAAGAGCAGGACAGTACAAAAAAAAGGGAACAGCAAATAAAAATACTATGTTTTCTGTCTTTTCAGCAAAAAGGAAAACCTGAAGAATTTTGTATTGGCTTCACTGTTTCTCTTGGCCTTTGCCCTACACAAAATAAAACGTTCCGTTTCATGCCCGGATTAATTGAAACATCTCAAAAGCAGACGTATTTTAAACTTTTCATTTACAGTCTCCTCGCTGAGACACTCAGGTTAGAACAACCAAAACAAATGCTTTGCCATTTAAAAAAAGAAAAAAAAAAATCTTTTCTGTTTTTGTTTGCTTTGCTTGCCTCCAGCTCCTCATGGAGACAATCTTCTCCCTATTTCCCTTTCTCGACGGTATTTTACATTTCCTTGACAAACTATTTGTCCAAAAATAACTCCCACCTCCTTAGAATACCTTGGAAGTCAAGTTTGAAGCTCAGACTTGACAAAATGTCACGTTCAAGGCAAAATGTTGCCCAGGCTGGCTCTTTGTAGGTGGATTCCTCACAAAGCAAGAGCTGGGAAGAGTTGTTTTTTTTTTCCCATAAAGTAGTTTTTAAGTTTTCTTTATGCCATGCTGCGAGTTCATAAAGATGCAATAAACTCATCTTCAAATAAAAGCTACTGAAAATGGAACAAGCAGAGCTCCATCACATGGAGACATCCACGAGGAATGATTATCCCTATTCTGGACAGCCCTGCAAATCTATTTGGATTTTTAGGCAATGTAGGTAAGAGGAACTCGAGCAGCCTCGACCCCAGCTGACTAAATCCATCTCTTCCCTATTGACACAGAGGGCTGATTTCCAAACCCACCAGTTTAATTATGGAAAAATGAAGTGCTCTGAGAGGAGCCTGTCTGCTCAGGACGGGCCACAATTACATCCCTGATCATGTGAGCAGTGAATAGTTAAAGGGAGATTCTCTTTCACTCCTTCTAAAATTCAAATTTATTACCAGCTCCTCTCACAACGTAACACACGTCAAAGACCCTGAGAAAGAACATGCTGTGAAAATTATTTTGTGTTTACCTGCCTGGAAAATTGTATTCACACAGCAATTTAAATTAAAGCCAGACTTATTTCACTGGGGGGGGTGGGGAAACTAATTTAATCCTGGATTGGGGAGAATGCAAATTGAGGGGCTTCAAATGCAAATTTTGTATAAAAGGAAAAAAAAAGAGTCTCCTGCTGAAAAGAAAACTAGAGATTAACATTCTGTGGGCAGGCCTACACTTTGTACAAGATTTTTGCTGAGGTTTAAAGTTGATCTTGCACCCATTGAAGGCAGCCAATGGTACAGGATTACTACAACTGTTTCCTTCAATAAAAGTGAAGCTGAAATTGGGAGTGATGGAGCATGGGAGGGGAATTAAAATCTCCCCGGTGTCACACTGGCAATTAGTAAATATATCGAGTCCAAATCAATGTTCTCTGCCTACTTTTTAGCTACTGTTTCAATAGTGCTTCAGGGAAAATGAATTTCCTTGCACTGACAATGGAAAGAAAACTACAGGATGGCCTTTTTTATATCAAAGCAGCCCAATCAGGTACTAAAAAAAAAAGATATGCAGCTGCTGGACTGAGTGTTGGTGTTTGGCAATAAAAGCTGAGTGGCATCACAGAATAATGAGATAATGGGTGAGTTTCCCAGGCTTTGCAGCAGGGCAGGTTTCCACCTTGTTAGCAGAGGAGAATGGGGGAGCACCTGGCCCAGGCTGGGAAGGTCCTTCCATGGTGGGATTAGATGGAGGCAGCAGGTAGAACCCAGCCACTTCCATCTCAAACCTGCCAACAGTGAATGCCAGGCTGGGGTTAAAGTCCCATCTCATTTGCTGAACAGGGAGGGTTAACACAGGAGATGGACAATTCCCAGGAAACTCACACCCTCCCCAGCTCAGATGGCTGAGCCAGCCCAGCAAAGTTGGTGTTTAACCAGGAGAGGAGTTGGGAAGTTTTCCAGCTGAACAGCCTTTTGTCAGGAAAACTCCTCAGTTCCTCAAATTGCTAATGGTTTGCAAAAAAAAAATATATATATCTTCAGTTTTGCAAACTTGAAAAAAAAATAAAATAAAAAATTCATGGGAAGGATGTCAAAGGAATGTGGATTTTGGTCATGGAAGGACCCCATGGAAAACACCCTGTGCCAGCCTTTCCAAAGAGCTTCTGCCACCCAGAACACCTCAAGAACTGGAAATCCTGGGTTTGACAGAAAGTACTCCAATCAAATGGAATTGGGTTGGATTCCCCTGCTTCCCACCAAGCAAGCAGGGGAAATGCATGGATTGAGAACAATCTGAGGCTTTTGGGGGAGCACAGGGTCCTGTGAACCTTTGTCAAAGCTTTTCCTCCATCTCAGCTCCCCTGCACACAGCCCATGGTGGGATGATGTTCCATGGGGTCTTGTGAACCTCTGACAAAGCTTTTCCCCCATCTCAGCTCCCCTGCAGACAGCCCATGATGGGATGATGCTCCATGGGCTGCCTTCCTCACATCTGCACCATTGGGAAAGGCCCCACTGACAGACCTGTCATCACAAGGAAAAGCCCTTTTAGGGGAACATTTCCTGTGTGTCCATTCTCCTCCACCTGGGAGCAGTCACCAACAAGGCCACACAGCATCTTGCTCCTTCAGGAAGTCCATTAAGGGGATTCATGTATTATTAGAAATCTGGGTAGCAGAAGGGAATGATCCCCCTGCCAGAGCACAGAGACAATTCATTCCTCCTTTTATGCACTTCAAATGCCTTACAGCAATGGCTTGGATCGTGGCCAGGTAGATAAGGGCAAGTTCATCCAGACCCCGGGCCAGTGTCAGTCCAACAACCTGTGCAAAGATCAAACAGAAAATGTACAACAGAAAACTCTCTTATTTTCTACAGCTCCTTGTCGTAACAAGTTTTAAGTGCTAATTCTAAGCCTTCCTTCTGTGAGCTGTACACATAATGTTATGTTAAACATGTTATTCCTGATCTGGGGAAGAACCACATAAATTATTCTTGCCCTTGCAAAGAAATAAAGAACAAACAGCATATTGTATGGGATTAGAGATAGATTAACTCTGACAGTTTTATGTTATGACTCAGATATTGCTCGTGAATGTATTTAATGTAATAATATGAAAATGCTATTACATAAAAATAACTTTTTAAAAGCATTTCTCCCCCTCCCATCCAAGCACCCTAACAGTGAAACACAATTAATAATTAAATACTATATCTTAGCCTCCTTTACCCTGACATAAATCAATACTGCACTGTAGTTACTCTGGATTAGTATCAGCACAGGCAAGACCTGAATGCAGCCTTAATAGTGACAGAAAAAGGGGGTTGCTATTACCAGGATTTGCATAGAGCCATCATACCAAGGCAATCCTGAATCTGCTGCAGCATATAATTCTTCCATAAAATAAAGCAGGTATTATTAGGCCTCAAAAATATATAGGCCTTTTTTATTCTTCTAATGTTTCCCTCATTTGTGATTTAAATGCTGCAGGGCTTACACTCTTTCCTACCTCAGCCTCAAATACAGCAGATTTTGGTGCTCGAGATGGTCACTTCAAGGACAATATGCCATTTTGAAGGACATTTCTGCATCAATCACCAGGTATTTTGATATCACCCAATTATACCCTTATGATATTCTTCTGTTATAGCTCTGCACAGACTTGTGTCCCAGCTGATCTACCATGATAAGCTCAGTGAGGAGGAGCATCCAAACACCTAAAGATGGGCTGAAAAGCTGTTTAAAACAAACAATCTATCATCAGACTATTTCATGCCTTTCCCAGATAGGTTTATCCAAATTTGTGTTGAAATCCATTGCAACAAATATTCAAAATTTGGTAGCCAAGTGAGTTAACAGCAGCAAGAGCCACGAAATGCCATTTCTAGGAAAGGTCCTGGGACACACAACACCACTCCTCATGTTTTTAGAAAATAAATGTGGCTTTGGTGCTGTCTCAGCTACAGTGATCTCTGCTTTTCTACTGAAACATCAGCACACTTCGAAATGCAGCAAGAAACCCAAAGCCCATGGGAGAGTGTAAATAGCTAAGGAGGAGTACAATCAAAACTGAAGAAAAGATCCTTCCAATCTACTTTTTCTTTTTTTTTATTTTACCCTGCATTGACCTTTTTGCAAAGACAGGCTGTTTCTTACCATGCCCTTTAGTGTCAGATCTGTTAAGGGAGATCTGTTACCATGGAAATCTGGCCAAACATGTAAATCAACAGTGAGGAAACCCACAGGCAAAGATTTCTTAATCAGATCCAGGTGACTGTTCAAGTATGTATATATAGTGTGAGCACTAGGAGAAAAACAAGTTGGAGACAGAGGGGGGAGGTTATTCATCAAACATGAGCCATTTGGACCATCAAATGCCCCAAACCCAGCAAAGAGCAGCCAAACCCCCCTGCCCACCAAGCCCAGGGCACTGAGGGGATGTCCCTGTGTCCACAGACCCCCTGAATTCCTGAATTCCACAGGAGAAGGGGGGACAAGGTGACCCTGAGTTGGTACCTGGACTCCTACAGGTCCCTGGAGGAGCCAGAGCTCTTTGATATTTGGGACAAGCTGTCCACGCTGTGCAAGGAAAGCTGGAGAAAAGCAAGCAGAGAGGGAGGAGTGAGGAGCATTCCAGGCAGAAATGGAAATGAAATTCCTTTGCAAACGTTTAAAAATTCCTCTGATTAATCAATAGCACGGAGAGCTTTCCTATTTTGAACCGTAATTATTCCAGCGTGTGTTTGGATTAAAATGCAGCACTAAAGGGTGGAGGAGAGAAAGTGAGTGGCTGCTATTTTAGGGAGGAGCCCACCATGGGCCTGAAGAGGATTGTATCTTAAGTTCAGATGCTACACCCAAATCCACAGCATCCAGCAGGCTTTTTTTTTTCCTGGATCTGGGATTAATGGTGAATTTCTCAGTGCCTTGGCTTGCAGTGGCTCTGGTGACATTCCATTTCAAAAATGTTGCAATTACGCTCGGAATATTTTTTGCAAACACTCACCCCATCACAAACAAATCCATATATATTTTTCAACTCCTTGGAAACCTCCGAGTGGGGCATTTAATTCTAGGCATGTGGGTCAATAACAGCATCTAACCCTAATTACAATTGATTAGTCATTGTCTCATCCACTGCAGACCCAAACAGTGATATTCATTTAGCCTCTACATGTATATTCAATCATGCACTAATGAGATCCCTAAGGGAATTCAGCATATGCTTTACTAGTTTGACTTCTGACCTGCTAGCAGCTGTATATTTATACTTTGCATTCAACCATTCAGCTGCATGTTTTTTCAATTATACCTTACCATGTGTATGCTATCAGAGGATATCATTCAAAATGAACTACACTTGGAAGACATTAAAATAACTAATTTACATCATTATTCACGTCCTTTAAAACGTACTTTATGTGTCTTCCTGGGCCTGAATTATGATAATTTTGAGGTCACAGTCATTTTCCCCCCCTTTGTTGTAGAAGTGGCCCTGTTTTCTCCATCCCTAAAGGCTGCACTATGAGCAGTACATGCTCAGGATAAAGTCATTTTATTTCCAGCCTAAATCATGGCTTGACTGTTGGGGAGGAAAAAAAGGAAAGCTTCACTCAACCACAGACCTCCGTCCTGCTTGATTGCCTCACAAGGATTAGCCATTTGTGCAGCTCTGTCAGGACACAAGGCTAAAGTTGAGCCAAACATGCTCAAAACCCACATAATCTTGGAATTACCCTGTTTTTCCCCCCACACCTTTTTAATTTTACTTTTTCTCAACATATAGATAAAGTTTGGACCAGGTGACTGGCAAAATCCTTCAAACACTTGCAGTGCCTTTTTGTACCATCTCTGTGTTACACATAATATTACACCAATAGCTCACAGAGCTTTTTCTGCCCAGCTCTGTGAGAATCCATCAGTGGCAGCTGCATCTTGACCTGCCCAGCTCAGCACGAGCCACTGCTCTGGAAAAGGAGCTGTGCTCCAAGTGGAGAATGAGAAATCAATGCAAGTTTGCCCAGGGTTATGATCAGAACTCCAGAAAGCACGGAGAGGTTGGTATTTAATCTGCTCAGGAATCCTGGAAGGTGCCAGCAGGGATTTTTCAGGGAAAAAAAAATTAAAAATTCCAGGTTTCCAAATCAAAAAAAGAAGGACTCTAAACCATTTAAAGGTAGAGAAAACTGCCAAACACGGTTATTGTGTTCTGCTTGAAAGATCCCAGAATGGCTGATGGAGAGGTGTGTGTAACTTCAAAGCTTTATTTATGGGAAGTGGCATCAAGGTGTGTAGGAAAGGGAATTCTGCCCTAAAACTCTGCACTTCACCAAGTGCCAGAGGGCACATAAACTTTGCTGTCAGGTGGACACTTCTCTCCTCCTAAAGACTAGACATGGTCGCTCTAAGAAACAGAATTATTTAACCTTCAGGCCATAAATGATCACATTATTGAATTTATTTTGATTTCCTACTCTAGCTTGCTTGTACTGGATCCAACACATCAGTGATGGTTCAATGCCAAACCTACACAATGTGTAGGCTGAAGAGCACAAGTCACATCACAGCAATTTCTGCAACTCACTGAACTGCCTGGAAAAACCCAAGTGGGGTTGTTTGCAGAGTGTGCCAACCAGTTTAACCAAACACTAAATTTACTGTCCAGAAAATCCTCCTGTAATTCAACCCTGTCCACTTCCAGTAAAAGGAGGGAAAAGAGAACAGAAGAATGGCACTGGGGGGGTTGCCCAAGCCTGGGGCTCAGCAGCAAGTGGGCAGCACGAGCTGGTTGGCTGAGCCTCTCATGCCCTAAAAGTGACCAAAATCATAGAATGGGTGGCAAATGCAGCTGGAAAACTGCTCTGCTGTGAGCAAAGGAGCAGCAGGAGGTGAAGAGAGAAGCTCCTGTGAGCAGCTGCAAAGCTGGCAGCAGGAGGAGAAAGGCAGGGCAGCTTTAGGGAGGCAGGAGCAGGTGAGAGGCAGCAGAAAGCAAGAGGGTTTGTGACCTCAGATGTTCTTGTTTTAATGCCCCAGACATGCATGTGCTGAACTCCTCCCAGCGCTGCCTCTGCCGTGGGAAGTGAAGGGCATGTGGAATTGCACACCCAAGCATGGAATTCTCATTTTGTTTCCCTTCTCTGGCCGCTTGCAGGGCCTGAACACATTCGAATTCCTACACCCACACACAGAATATCCCAAACAGAGTAAGGCAGATTCCCTGAACTGTTCTGCTGAGGTTTCCAGGCAGATAATTTATCACCATCACCAATAATCCTCCAAGACACCATACTGTGTTTGCAGGGAGCCTGCAAGAAAGAGGGAAAGGACTATTTACAGTGGGCTGGAGTGACAAGACAAGGGGCAATGACTTCCCAGTGCCAGAGGGCAGGGTTAGATGGGATATTGGGAGGAAATTCTTCCCTGTGAGCGTGGGGAGGGGCTGGAGTGGATTTCCCAGAGGAGCTGTGGCTGCTCCATCCCTGGAAGTGTCCAAGGCCAGGTTGGATGGGGCTTGGAGCAACCTGGGCTGGTGGGAGGTGTCCCTGGCCATGGCAGGGGGTGGAATGGGATGAGCTTTAAGATCCCTTCCAACCCAAACTGTTCTTGAATCTACAATTTTAAGTACCTAAGTTAATATAGGCAAACACTGCTGCTATCTATGGTAAGGCTGAAGCTTGAGCTCTGTGTGTAAACAGAAATGAAAAAATAAGGAGAAAAAATCAGTTCAAGCAGCAAAGTTCCTGATTTTGGTTTGTTCAATTTAAATTCTTTAAATTGAACAGATATTTCAGAAGGGTGGGGAGAAAAAGGGGGAGGGAATTAGTAAGTGAAGTGTTTACTAAATTTATAGCTATCCAAACATTTCATTAGTGGAGTAATATCTGGAAAGCATTACGAAAATACCATTGAGCAAATTAACTTAATAAAATACTGTCCCTCTTTTTATAAAACATTACAACTCTTATTATCAGTGCTATTCCACACAGTTTTACTAACTGCAGGAGCCTCACATCCAAAGCTGTGACATCACACCCTCAGATGACAGAGTTCTACTCCCAATATTCTGTATTTAGTGACTTGCTCACATCCCACTCCAAGTTTCTGCACTGCAGCATTAGCTGTGATCAGGCAGTTCAGTCTCAGCCCTAGCAGAGACAAGCAGGCTGCTCTATAGGCATTTTTCCAGCAACAAAAAAAAAATGGTTTATCCTGGCATTACAGACTAAACTGTTTGCCCTGTGCTTGTGCTTCATATGGGGGCACTGGAAAAGAGGCCTGGAAGCCAAAATTCTGGAAAAGCCCCAGATCAACCTTTATTCCAAACATACACAAATGCATTTATTTCCTGATTTCCTTTTTCAGAGAACAACAAAGAGAATTCTAGGAAGCACAAATCTGTTTCATATTGAATGAAGTCCAATGAGTTTCTGGGAATCCTGGTCAAGTTCTTAACAAACAAGTAAGACAGTGGGCCCTGCAAGGGATGGAAGGGTCATCCAGAGGAACCAGGTAGGTTTATCCCCCCAGGGAGGACTGGAAACAGCCCTGTAACTGCACCTGATTAATCCAGGTATCAGGACTGACCCTTGTCTTTTACACCAGAGAGATGAACTGACCAGAAAATGGCAGGTTTGCTGGTTTTGATCTAAATCTAAGGAGGAAAAATACATTAGAAGAGAATCAAACTGACATCCAGTGTGCCCAACTGCTCAGCTAAGACCTCTCTGGGAGTGATGTGAACCATCTTAGAAGGGATCCAAGCCAAAACCACTTGACAAAGTCCAGACCTGACAGACATGTCTGGGCTGCCTTCATGCACTCCTAAAGCAGAGCAAAGTAAAATTCCACACTGCACACAGCCTGCTGCTCAAGGGATCCTGCACTTACCTCCAGGCCACTCCTCCACCTTGAGGTTTGCCTGAAAAGTCACCCTGGGATTCTCTATTTGTGCTGCCATGCAGGAGTTTTCCATACAGTGGCTGCCCCTTCCTTTACATGGCTGTTTCAAAAATACTAATAATATAATCCTAATTAAGCTGTATCTCATCCTTGGAGCTTAATAGTGTCCCCTACAAATTAAGACACATTGCTAGCCCAGGGCAGAGAGACAGCCCAGGGCTGATGTTATGGAATCAAGAAATAAGTTGAAAAGCAGTAAGTTAATACCACCACTTGGAGATGCCAGAGGTCTCAGAGGGGAGTTGAAAAACTTTCATCTCTGAGCAATCACCTGGGCAGGCCTTTGGAAATACTCCCACCCCTCTGTCAGAGTGTTAACTGCCCTGTTGCAGAGTAAGGACACTGCACTCCTACCCTGCTGGGAATGCATGGTGCCATCAGTGGGATGTGATAAAGCAATAAGAAACAATAAGAATAAAGCAATGAGAACAGTGACCTGGCTGCAGCTTTGGACTGCAATTCTGGGAAGGCGACGTGGCCTCGCACCACGTGATCTATCTGAAAAAGAGAGAAAAGCAACATTTTGGGGGTGATTACATCTTCAAACTTCAGTGCTGGAAAAGGGTAAGGCATGGTCATAACTTTAAAAAGACAAGAGAGCTTCTAAATTACTCCTGAAGTGTTAAGTCCTAGTGAAGCCAATGGCAAAAGTCCCACTGGCATTCAGGATTTGGCTTTTAAACAGCATGAAAAAACATCCAACCTTGCACCAAAAGGAGGCAAAATGCTAAGGATGCAGCTCCTCAGGCAGGAGAGCAAGGTGACAGGATGATGTTTTCCCTGTCTCCAGCAGCACCTCAGAGCCTGTCCTCTGGTCTCTCCCATTCTCCTGCATGCATATCCTCATTGGAATTCTCTCAGGAGCATCTTCTTGGCCCAAATCCCTACATCTTTCTGTATCACACTGTTGTAATAAAACACGAGGTGTGTTGTCATCCTGATAGATGCTTCATACATTCATTGCAGGAAACAAAATGTATACCCTGAGAGGCAATTACTGCTATAAAAGAAGATCAATATAAGCTCTGTCTTACACTGAATTTATAAATCAGCTTGTCCTTTCAGTCCAGAGTGGTTACCATTACTCACAAAGCATCAGGTAGAATAATATGGGCTTTTAAGACAATAATTCAGAATGTTTTGTGGCCTCTTGGTAATATCCCATCAGAGGGGACAGTAAAAGCTAAGGAGGCAAAACTGGAGCTGATCAAGAGCCCGGAGTATTTTTGGCAATACCCATGGGCAGAAAATCACAGCAGTATTTAATATTTAACAGCATGAGTCTAGTCCTGACCCAGTGCAGGGGAACATATAATGCAGCAAACACATCTGAGCACAGCCCTGAAAATCAAGCCTGTTCTCCCCAAGATTGGCATCAGCCAGAACCCAAACGTGTGTCTGCACGAGAAACAAAGCTCAGGCCTGAATTCTGGATCTTGCACAATCCCCCCAGAACAGAGAGGCAGCTCATAAATTCAGAAATGCAGCTATAAATAAACATCACATATATGTGTGTGCTATGAAAACGCTGTTGCAGAAAGCTGCTGGAGGAGTTATGAAGTTAAGTTATTTAAATGCCCTTAATTCAAGACATGGCCACATGAGGGCTGCATCTAGAAACCCTTTTCTGCTCTTTTTTATCTCACAGTTTCTAATGATGCCATGCCATCCTTTGCCTCTGTTCTGCAGTATCTTTCTTCTTAAAAATTCTGAAAACCCATCTAACATACAAAAAACCAAGCTTTTTCAGAACAAGAGGACTTCTTAATCCTTCATTCGGGCTCTGTCTAAAACAGTGTTCAAAATCCAACAGATTCCTTTTGCAGCTGCATCAAAAAAATTAATTAAAGTTTTTTAAAGGGAAGTGTATCATTCTACTCTCGAGAAGTTGAACAGACTGTGCAAATTTTAGGAAAATAATTCACCTTTGGGCATCGATCAAGCAATGAAAAGAACACAAAATACGTCCTATTTTTGGTTGGTTTTCAACTTTAAGTGTGAGAAAGCAGGATGTTAAAAAACTTCAGCTTTAGCATGACAGAGAGAATGAATGCACTGTGCCCTCCACACAGAGCACATGCACTGTGTCCTTCCCCCTGTGTGTCTCCTGTCCCCACAACCTCAAGAAAAGCACAGGAGATACTCTGAGAGTGTTTTAATAAGACAATTTCCTTCCAGCTGAATTTTGCTGTGGGTCCCAACAAAACCAGACATTTTTTTTTTCCCAGCAATTTCTTTAATGATTCAGGAATGTCTCATTCTCTGGTACTAAAACTGGAAGGATTTTTAATATCATCTATTTGAAATGTCCAAACTGTCACAGCACATTTGAAGTGTGGAACCATCCCGAGTAAAACGCTGCCTTGCTGTATCCTCTTTAGAGCTTAGATAAGAGTATTTACCTGGATTTGGAGACTTCCCTCTCAAAAGTGTTCTTGCAAAGGAACATACAAGACTTGCCATTTTTTCCTTTTAAAGTGGCAGTGTTGTTATTTTATACATATAATGTATTTTATATATATATAATTTAGTTTTACTTCTGCTCGTAGCAGTTACCTATAAAACAGGACACTTTTTGGTCCTAACCCAATCTTGACCCACAAAATTCAAAGCACACAATGAAAATATCAGAACACACATCCCACCAGCACTTTTTGGCCATGAGGCTAAGGATGGGCTGGAGGTGGGATGGGAAGCAAGGCTGCAGGAGAGGGATGAGTGAGCCACTGAAGCCACGAGGCAGAGAGGAATGCAGCTCCCCAGGAGACCTCTAAGGGCAGGCAGTATTCCTACAGTATTCCTACAGTATTCCTACAGTATTCCTACAGTATTCCTACAGTATATCTACAGTATTCCTACAGTATTCCTACAGCCTGGGCAAGGAGCCACACAGGGAGCTCTGCAAGCTCCAGGGTTAAGCAGTCACCAAGGTCTTGGTGGCACTTTTGGACTTAAGCCTAAATACTGTTGTGTACCTCCAGCCCTTCTTTAAATGGGGTATCAGTGTTTTTTTGGTTCTGACTGCCTTCCTGTAAATAAGAAAATTCACTTTCTAGTAAATCCAGCTTGGGTTTAGTTGTTATTGGTGAAGTAAATTAACCTAATAGAGTTAGATTCTTTGTATTCAAGGAAAGCACTGAGGTAACAGGAAAACGTGTTTCTATCTTATTATCTGTCCCCACAATACATCTTTCACTTATGCCCATGAATGAGCACAAATGATCTATGTAACACAATATGTGTAATTTTCCTTATCTCAAAGTTAATCTCAGCCTCCTGCTAAAGGAAAGAATGAAGCCTATTAGCCTGTAAGATAATAACAATAATCACCACCACCAGAAGAGGAAGGCGTGCCCCCCACCCATATGCAAATGAACAGTTTGTCAGGGACAGAGCAATCAGCTAATTGCTCATTGCTCCCAGCAGGCTGGGATCTCCCCTGACCTTACAGAGCTGCTTCAGGCAGAGCTCTGCCTGAGCCCACAGTGAAGTTATCCCAAATGAGAGTGTGCCTGTGCCTCCAGACTCTTACCAGTTTTCCTGTAGCACTTTGACCTCCCTCGTTCAGCCACAGTCCAGGTACCATTGCAGAGAAATACGGGCCCCAAACACCAGGCACGAAAATGGGCTTTTCACTCACCTGTCAAAAGCAAAAGAAAGCTCTGGTGAGTCAAACTACTTGACAAAGTTGACTACTTGACTTGACTTCCCAACTAATGGTTGGCAGCCACGGGAGTCCAAGATTAAAACAGTTCTGCTCCTCCTCTGGAGTTACCAACACGAGTGGAGATCCACAGGTAGAGATTCACTCCAAGGAGGATGTGGAGAAATGTGTCCTCGACTTGCATCACTGACACAGCTGCAGGTGCTGCCTGGCCAAGCAGAGAGTAAGAAGTGTCAGGAATGGGAGCTGTGTTTCACAGGGAGAGGGAAACTGTCTTGTTTCTCCAGAAAAAAAAAGCCTTATTTAGAATGAACAGTGGAATACAACACTCTGTTGACTGTCCTCAGCAAGGACAGCCTGTGTAGTTGGTGATGGGTGTTTGCAGAGCTGGGAATCCTGCTGACAGAGGACAGTGCTGTCCCCTAGGATCTGCCATCAGGATCCACACCCCAGTGCTCCCACAGAGCTGCCACGAGGGTTGGGTGCCTTGGGTGGAAGCTGCAAACCTGGGCTGGGCAAAGGGGGACGTGCTTGGGTTGGCCAGGGGGAAACACATGCCTGGGTAAAGGGGAGACTGTGCCCCTTCCTTGGGCTCAGCTTCACACAAAGCACTCCTGCCTTCACCCCTGTGCAGGCAGGTCAAGGCAGATACCTGAGCACCCTCCTGCAGAACCCACAGCCCCCTGATCCCACAAATGCAGCCCTGTGTGCAGGGCCAGCTGCCCCACGCAGTACCCCAGTGGTCAGACCACTCAGGATGTGGCAGACACTGCTTCACTTCCTTTCACTGCTTTAGAAGATGCAAATTCTGATTATAAAGGGTGGAGGGCATTTTCCTTCCCTTTTTAAAGCTGTTTCCCTTTCAGGAGACCACAGAGACCTTCTAGGCTTTCACTCTGGTTCAGCAGAATGCCCACGGAGGTAACACTGTGCAGTCTAGCAAGGGGGGAATGGGACAGAGGATTTTATGTCCTACACTTGCTCCAAAGTGTATTCCCCACTGGCTGAGCACAGAATTCTTCAAGCAGGGGCTGGAGAAGACAAGTCACCATCACCTGCTCCTCTTGGAAGCAGGATTCACATGTTTGAGGTGTGTGCAGCCACGATTCCACTGGGCAAAGAGAACAGCACTGCAGCCCTCCACCATCACATGATGCTCTTCCCACCAGGCCAGCTGAATGCATGGCTAAATCTGCCACTGTTGTTTTCTAGCAGGTGGGAAGTGCTCCCAGAGAAGGAAACAAGAGGATTAATTCCTTACCAAAGCAAATCTGTAGAGTTTCCAATGCTGCAACAGCAAAAACGAGTGGTCTTATTCAATGGGATGACCTCTTTTTTTGTATTGAGACCTTGGTCTTCATTAGCAAAATTCCCAACCCACTGAAAGGTGATTGATTCAATAGGGCCTGGACTTCACCTCAAAACAGTTTTGAGGAGCAATTAAAAATCCAGGCCTGATCCTGTTAATCATGATGCACATTCTCCCTATACTTACACAGGCCAAATTTTAAGGACAGTTTTTACTAGCAGTGAGGGAATATGCTCCGAGATGCAGTTTACTGGCATTTGTGCATCACACATGTTTGGTAAATACAGCAGCAGGGAGGTTTCTGCACAAACAATAGTCTGCTCCAGCCATAAACTCACAGTACAGCTGATTCTTGTCATGAAGTTCAGTAGGAAAACAAAACAACCAAAATTTGTTTCTCAAAATACATCAGCACGGTGTCAAGAAATCCTGATTTCTCCCAGGAAGGCATCTGACAAATGCAGGCATCTTGCTCAGTGCTCCCTTATCAGCTCCAAAGCCCTGATTTACTCTCCCTCCAGATATACGTGCACACATGTGTCTGTGTGTCTGCTCAAGCTTTTGGCTGCCTAAACCCATTAAAGAGCAAGAATAGCTGCACTGAATTTACAAAGGCATTTATGGCTCCAAGTGGACGCAGCTACGTCAAAAACATTGCAAAGACATTTGGTTTTGTTTTGTTTTCTCTTAAAACTACAAATTAATACAGCTTTGAGTTTTCATCACCTCGATGGGGCAAGGCTTCTTTTACAACTTCAATAACAAAATGAAGTGCAAGAAAAAGTAAATCCTAAACCAAGCTGATTCTTCGACCTATTCCACATCTCTGACCTTACTGAGAACACAGCGTGTGGTCAAAATTACCAGGCAGTATCTGCTCCAAACTGGTGATGGAAATGTGGGGAGATCCCAAAAATCCCATCTCATTCCCATCCTTTGGCTGTGGACGTGGCTCTGTGGGTGACAAGGAACATTTGGGGCAGAAGGGGCCTGGGGTTTTGAGGTCTTGTCTCAGAATATTTTTGATGCAGCAAACTTTGCAGTGTTCCGTAGGCTGCTGAAGGAAAAATCCAGCTACACCAAATGGGTCAAAATTAAATTCCAACTGCTGTGCAGTCTGAAAAAATAAATGGCAGAGAACACTGAAGGCACAAGGATGCTTTATGAAATCAGGGGACAGGCTAAACATCAGGAAGGACAATACAGTTTAGAAAATACAAAACAGAGCCCACACCTTTTTCTAGCAGTCCACAATTTCCCAAATTGTCCCATTTGTAACACTGAAAGGTTCAGATCCTTTAAAACACCAAACTCCCCCTGCAGCCAACTCTTCTGGCCCAGTCCTTTGGACACCCCCAGGAATTTGCCAGGACAGGATATTTCCATGCTGGCTCTTCTCAAATTACACTGAGATCTCCCTATCATCTTCCTCCCCAAGTGCCATCTGTACACATTCCAGCAAACTTTCAACACATGAGCAGAGCAAATGAGGGAGTTGGGAATTGCCACACTGATGGATAAGGCCAGTGGGTTATCAGTTTTGCTGCTGAGGGAACTTTTAACTGGAATAAAGACCCTTGGCTATCAGGCTTTATTTGATGACAGGGCACCATCAGATCTCCTTTATCCTCCTCTCACTTAAGAGGTTAAATTCACATTTTGCACACTCTGGGTCTTGATGCACGAGGAAAGTGAGAAAATGGGGAATAACATTCTCCCCAAAACACACCCAATCTTTGAGCAGCAACAGGGTGACCATCCTTCTGCAGCCCTATGCAAAGGAATAGCAAATGGTTTCCATTTCCCCTCCTTCAAATATTTGGGTGGTGATTAAGTCTTTCAAGCCATGCAGCAGCTGGCCTTTGGATTTTCATCATAAAAGGTCCAAATTCTGCTTGAGCATACATCCCACCAGAACACACGACCAGCCACAAGTGTGAGGCTGGAGAAACAGGGCCAAGTTTGCCCCAGAACCCAGAAGAAAAGCACAATTTGCCAGTCAGGGCTATTTTGGTTACACCACATCTCTTTTATAGCTCTCAATTGCCTTCAGACATTCTCATGGTGATAAAGGAGGATCAATGTCATGATTTTTTTTCCCCCTTTAATGAGCTTAGGAAAATCCTTAATCTTTTTAGTAGAAAAACAACATGTGTTTTAGATTTATGGGCAATTGATTTTTATTTTGAAAGCAAATAAGAGATGTCATCCTTCCATGGAAGTTAAAATACGAATTCAAAGGCAGCCTCAGATTTTCTGCCTTGAATTTAACCAAAATTCCTCCTGTGACACACTGGCACTGCGAGACATATGAATGTTTATTATCTTTTACACAGAGTGAAACTGAAACACAGAGAGGATTTCCTCTGCTAGACCTGACAGTGATCTCAGCCCAGCAGTGCAGCAGGACCTGGAGGATGGAGGGATGAGAAGCTGAACCTGCTCACACTTTGAGTCCCAAGGCACATCTATCAACATCCACAGGGACACTGTTGCCCCCACGTGTGATGATGCCAACTTACCCAAGGATTCCACCCAGACATGCAATTCCACCCCACAGCTGCTCCATGTGCACATGGGGAAGAATCCTTTCGTGCAAGAAAATGTCATCTTTCCATGTCTCCCCAACACACACATTGCCACCTGCTCAGCCCCATGGTTTCAGACAAAAGGAGCATTAAGCAGTTCCAAGATTCCTGCTTGTTTGGAGGGAAAGAGAGTTCAACACCTTCTGCAAGGGAGAAGGAGGGAAATAAAGGTCTGTCTGGGAGGGTTTAACCTCAGCGTGTGCTTAATAAAAGATCATACTAATATGTAAGATATGTAAACATTATAGAGCAATCAGAAACAAATGAAATGATGAATTCAGTTTAACAATATTCAGCTGTGCTGCAAGTGCCAGAAGGCACTTTTTGTTATGAATAGCTCATTTGGATGAGTTACAGAGCAGACCTGAACCCTGGCGTGTGCTAGGAAAATCAGAGTCAAACCACCCCCGATCTGAAGGTATCAGCAGCACATCTGGCAGCCCACAGCAATGAACAATGTCTTTAAAATAGATAAAACTCTATAGAACCAAGCTAAAGTGTTTTCTTCCCCATCACTAAAGTAGGAGAGGACCTGCTCAAATGGCGCTAATATGAGATCTGTAATGTATTTAATTTATTTTAGTCCTTCCCACTTGCCTCTCCCTTTAAAAGAAGCCAAAAAGTTCACTTCTATTATAAAAGTCTACGTGGATAAAAAGCAGGCTGGGCTAACTCAGAGCTCACAGAAGTGAACCAGGGCAGCCAGTGCCTTCCCTCCAAAGCAAGCTGGGCTTTCAGGACTCTCATTTGGTCCAAGGACAGAACAGAACACAGACCCTCCCAGAGGAGCATCTCCCAGGCATCCAGCCATCCCCAGAAAGGAGCAAGTGGCACTGGGAGATTTATTTTACTTTGCTTTGTTTTGCCAGACCAGCCATAATGATCAGGCACATGCTTGTGTTTGCTCCTCAGTTTGATGTAAATGTTACAGCAATCAGAGACAAGATAAAATTAAACACCCCACGCTGGCGAGAGCAGGTTTATGGAATCAGGAATGTCAGCAGTTTCCTTCCTCACTTGACACCATCTGTTGCTGGTGCTGCTGCTTCAGTAACACTGGCAGAGAATTTGGCTATTACCTGAAAGGTAAATCTTTTTATTAACAAGGTACACTTGTCATATCCACCCTGTGCCATTTTCATTTCTGCTTTCCAATACTGAGCCCCTGAGATCTGGCAGGGTTCTGGTATCACTATCAGATCCTCTGTTAACTTGCAGTTTGCCACAGAGAGAGAAAAATCACATTTCTGTGGAACTCTTCTTGACTTACACTCGCTTACATGAAAGCCAAAATCAAACCTTCAATTCTGCAGTCACAACTTTTCAGAGCAGCCATTTGCTAAGAGAAGCCAGGTCAGAAAATTTGTTTGAAAATCATCTCACTTATCAGCTTCTATAGCCAGAAATCCCAAATAACAGCTGCTTTTGTTAGGCTGAGACAGGTATGAAGAAAAGATCCAAGATATTAATGGAGAGCAGGGAAAGCAACAAGGGAAAGCACCCTATCAGTCACCAACTAATAAATGCCCTTTACAGTCCAGCACTTTGATCAGTGACAAGTCAAATACTTTCATTAACTTCTCTGCTGACTTTAAACTTTCAAAGTTTCTGCCTGGCTGTGGGCTGAGAATGCTGACATTCATTCAGCTTTACATGGATGCAGAAAATCCTGTAGTAAGAAAACTGTATCATTTTGCTTCTGCTGACAGATGGGTCTTATACAGCTCCTCGACCCCAACTCTCTGACAAAGAATGAAAGAGATTCTTAAAAAAAAAAAAAGAGAATTCAAAGGGAAACCCAAGAATGTTTCATTTCTAGGTTTCTGGTTCAAACTTAGGTCACAGTAATAGCTACTGAATGTGTGATTTAATAACAGCACTTGCTGGTGGCATTTATATTAACGGGGTGGAGTTGGGGCATGAAATTGTATTTTCAGAGAACTGATGCCTGCTCTAAAATTGCCATCCTGGCATTATTTCTCAAGCACTAAATGGGTTTAAAACTAGGCTTCCCCATAACTCTGGAGGCAGTTCTCTAAGTTAAACCTATGGTGCACACAGTCAACTTCTTAAAATATGTTTATTATTAGCAGTAACTGCATATTAAACACAAAACAGCACCTCAGCTTTAGCCTGATGCAAAATACACTGAAGAAAACGAGCTCTTGGAACACAAGGAGTGTATCTCAGAACACAAAGGAAATTAAAATGTATTAATATTCCAATTCCTCCAGGTCATCCATTACCAGCCATTTATTTGCCTGTATTTTCAGCTCAGGTCCCCTGGCCATGAGGGCTCTGCTATGCAGTCACACAGCTCTGCCCCACGGGACAGGATGGCATCCCCTGAGCCATCCACAGTGACAGATTTACTCTGCAAGGATATTAAGACCAGGCCACAACAATTTTTGCACAGAGCTCATTTTACCCCACTGGAAGGATGGAATTTCCTTGAGCTGACACCACCACAGAGAGAGAACACGGACTTTGGGGTTGTGCCCACGGGTGATTTTGGTGACCTGTTTACATCCAGTTGAAGAATTCTGGCTTATGGGATGTAAAACACTGCCATAAATGCCTCCCTGAACATGCACCCCATCACTTATTGCCAAGGCTGTGCCACAGAGAGCTGGAAAGTTATTAAACCTCAGTGAACCTCATTTAGCTCTGAGAATGGCAACAGAGAGAATCAAAGCAGAACAGAATTCTCCAACTCCAAAATTCTCCATCAAGGTTATACAACAACACCACCACCACAGTATTCAAAGCCATCAGGCAATATTTTTGCAGCACAAGATGCTGCCAGATAGGATTTCCTGGCTGTGGAGCCAGGCAAGGTTGACAAAGGCAGACAGAAAGGCAGATAACCATCAGAATCAAAGGGTCCTGGGCACTGCCCAGGGCACAAATTTATGGCCAGAGAGTGGCCCATGGGAGGGAAGTTGGAACAGAAACATGTTTTCAGGATTATTTTCTTGCCCAAGGTGGTTTCTTGTGTGCTGGCTGTGGCACAGCCACGTTTTATGTCCCCTCCCTGGCTCTTGGAGGAGAGTTCACACCCAGAATGTCTAATCATGGTGATATTGCTTATTCACCCACCAGCACAGCAACTGGTAACATCACAAACTTGTCTGACAAAAACCAAACCACTCACGACCAAGGCAAGAGGCTGAAGTAAAACTAACCAGAATTAGAAACATACAGAGAGGATGCATCAAATGCAGAGTGGGACCTGAAATTCCACATGATGATTTGGATGATTTATCCCTGCATTAGTTATTTCCCAGACAAAACTCCCAGTACAGCCTAAAACCAGGAGACACAAATGGGTTCTCAGGGAGTCCTGTTACCTCTTACTGCAAAGAGTAACCCCTGGGAGAAGGGCAGCACAATGTGAATGACATGCAGGCAGAACTATTTCTAATTTTCTAAATTCTCCATAAAACATTAACTGGTCTATGAACCAGAGACCAAACAAGGTATGTGATTAATACCCAGTAAAGAAACCACACTCCCAGGGCAACCTGATTGCTTCATCTCTGAAAATATTGCAGGTGAGTTATGTGTTGGGACTATACACTGCACAACCTGGCTTTATATCTAACAAGAATTAATTTGAGTAAACATTCACTCAGGTTATTAAACATTTGCATGGTGAGATTTTTATTCAGGGTTAAATAAGGAATATTTGGAAAGCGTTTAAATCTTACGATTTTAAATAAAAGAATAGGTTGACTCACAATAATATCAGTCATTCAAGTTGAGATTAGTTTCTATTTGTTGGTATAGGGGGAAATTCATCTGGACCAGTAGTTCAAGGAAGAAGAGGGGAGGAAGAAGAGAAGGTTGAAGGAAGAAGAAGAGGAGGAGGAGGAGAATGACTTGACTAGACTTGCTCCTCAGTAAGGGAGATGACCACACAGAAACATTTACAGCTTCAAAACTAACCCACCAGCAGAAACTACAAGGCAGCATTTGGGGGTTTCCCCTTTCACCCAGAGGATGCTGGATCTTACAACTGTTAAAGCACATCAATTAAAATGTTGTTTAAAACTGATGACAACAACAACAAAAATCAAATGTAGCCCTGTTTTACTCAGCTATATTTTAAAAACCTAACAGGTCAGGCCCCCCAATGCAAGAAGAGGTCCCAGGCTGCCCTTTGTATGAGCAGCTCTGCTAGAAATCTGCCCCTAAAACCAGTTTGAAGTGGCATTTCTGAGCAAACCCTCTGCCAGGGGATGCTGTGGGGCTGACCTAACTCACTGTTCTCCCCAGACAAGCCCAGACCCCCCTACACCTCCATGTGGAAGCCCATTTTGTGCCAGCAAAATGCAGGTGCAGCCTCTGAGCTGAGCTGAGCTGGCTGGGGGCATTTGGTGCATCAATTTTCAGCCCAAGGCATGCTCGGTATTGGGATGTGTCAGGGTACAGCCACATGAATGAGTTATTATGGGCCAAACCAGGAGGGCAGCTGCCCAGCAAAACCACCTCTGCTCATCATGGCCCTGTGGTGTGTGGAGTGACAGAGCCCAGCACATTCCACAGGAACCAGGAGTGCTGCTCTGAGCTGCTGACATTGCCCAAATACCCACTACAGGTTACTCAGGTCATTGCTTTTATTACTTGGTCCTACAAAAGGATTTTAAAATTCTACTTTTAGGGTTTTTTCTTAATACTGGCCTTATGAAGGAAGCTTGCAGCAGTATCAGTTTCAAACATCAACCAGCAAAGCTGGACAACTGATGCTTGTTTTAAATAGAGCAGTATTTTTTACATTATAAAATCTTGCCATTTTCCCTTGGGGAAAATAGAGGGCAAGACTGGCACCCACCTCTCCTGCTGTAAACTTGTGACTTCCTCCTTTTGCACTCAAAACTCCAAATTCCCAAGAGGAAAATAAAAAGAGGAGAAAATTTAAATTCTATTAGAAGCAAAACACTCTTCTAGGTTTTTTTTTGCCTAACTATTATCCATATTAAAACGGTGAGATGTGAATAAAATATTGCTTCTCTGCCAAAAAAAAATGTATTTTTATAGATTTCCTTTTCAGGCAGGAAAAGATGTTAGTAAAATGAGAGATGGACAGACAAAGACAAGAAAACCTCAGGTGTGATTAAATCAAATAGGGCGAATATATATTTTATTTTCACTACATTTTGCCTACCTCATCAAGGCAAGGAAACTCAGTGGTCAGAAGGTCTTTGGCTCGCTGCATTTAGGGCAGCATGAAACCTTCCCAGTTAACTTTCTCCTCACAAGGAAAGATCCAGTTCAGAAATGGAGCTGAAACCCAAACCATGTCCAACAGGAGCCACCAAACTCCCCCAAGGCTGCCAGAGATGTCCTTCCCATCAAACCTTCTCCCAGCTGTCCCTCCACATACTTTTTGATCAAAGACAGCTACAACCTAAATTTTCCTAATCTCTCTCCTTGCCACAAGGAAAGGGCTGTGAGGAGGGTCAGAGATCATCACAACCACGTGATCCACGACCCAGGACCTGAAAGCAGGTGAGGAACCAAAAATAAAGGTGCAAGGAAGGGTTGTATGTGATCCACCTCTCCTTCTCCTTGCCCAGGAGCACTCAGGCCACGTCTGAACATCCTGTTCCTCAAGTCCTGCTCCAGCTCCTTGGTACAATTTGGCTGCTGTGTGCAGGAGATGGAAGCTGTCATGGCACAGGAGTGGTTGGAAGCTGACCACTCCAAAGCACAAGCTAGAAGAGGATTGATGATATCTATATCAAGAGCATTAAATAACCACCCTGCCAGGCCACTTCGAGGTGAACAATTAGAGAGGGGAATTATAAAAATCACTATTGTGGAATAGACACAAACTTCTCCACCTTCTACAAGATGTTCTGCCAGGGATCTCCTGACCATGAGTGATGACTTTACAGAACCACAGTGGGCAGCAGACTCTCAGGTTTCCATTCATGTGGGTACAACCCACCCAGGAAGCATTAAAAGCCTCTGAGTCATATCCATGAATCAGGGTCACGAACCTCACACGTGATGGAACAGAACAGCAGCCCGGGGTCAGGGAGCTCTACTATCTTGGAAAGCTGGATCCTGAGGCTCCTGACATAAAGAGACAAGTCCTGAAGGCTGCTGAGGTAGAACTGAAACCAAGGAATGAAAAAACATGAGCAATAAGATCTATCCTTTGAACTGAGCAACAGGGAAATGACCAAGGTGGGAGAAAAATACTCCCCTGGGCTGGGGAGGCTGCTTAGGATCCAAGAGATGATCTTCTAAAAAACATCACAAACTAAAAGGTGTCAGGGATAGGTTTACTTGTTTTCTTTGCAGAATGAAGGGGTTTATGAGGAATCACCAGATGGTTGAGACACTGGACCAAAGAACTGTTCCCAGGGAGGGGTTGGAGCAAGTGGGTCAAACAGGTTCTGTGTTGGTACAGGGAGAGGCCAGCAGGGTCCAGACAGCAGAGATGTTCATAAGACAAGTCTCCAGGAGATCACAAAAGGAGCAGAGAGAAGTCAAAGCACAGCATCTGCCCCTGGGTTTGCTCTCTCTGGACACAGAGGAGAACAATATTGGTGTCCTCAGCAGAAAACCTGCACCCCTGGGAGTTTGTGCTCCTTGTGTGCAAGATCAACCTCCTGTGTTTGTCCCAAAGCAAAGGAACTAAGCCTGGGATGGTGGAGGAAGTTAAATAGGACTGAAGTCTGGGGTAATTATTCCAGACTCATTCAAGGTCCACCATTTCCATCTGTCCAACTAAGAGTTGTAAAAACTTCAATGTCTTTGTCAGGGAGCCTGACTGAATGCTCAGCTTTGAAACAAAACCCTTACACTCAATGAATTTGGACTGTTTCAAGCTTGAATGTTCACATACATTTACTTCTGCTTTTTATCAGAATCCATTAGCACTAAGCATATTTATGTTCCAGCTTGGGAAAGTACACAACAGACACACAGTGGCAAATCATCCTTTTCCTTGTATTCCCAAAGGTCAAGGTTTCTTACATAATTTGGTAAAAAAAAGACCTTTATCCTGTTAAGTTGTTTTCAAGATCCAAACCAGAAAAAAAAAGTGCCCACATTTGTGATGCATTCAGATGCTTTTTGCAAAGCACTTAAGCACCAGCAGCCCCTGCATTGATTTATTTTATTGTTTTATTTAGTGAAATGTCTGGATACAGATAGACAGCTTAACCTTTATTTTTTTTTCTTTTTGCTCATATTTACTGCGTCGCCTTCCTTGAAATGGGAACTACAAGTGTTTTGATAAATGGGCTGAGAGGTTGTCTGGTTACTTCAGCTTGTGTCCTTGCTGAGATGCTGCTCCATGACTCACAGCAGCTCCCTCTGTGCCTCTCAGAACAATAGCTCACAGGGGATACAGGGCCTCAAAGGAGCTACAATTTACACCACCCATTTATTTTTACTTCTTCTCCAATCATAGATTCTCCCTGTCACAAAATGCCACTTGATGTGAAGATTATAAATCTTCCAGCACAGACAACTAACTGCAGGCCATTTTAAAGATGTGCTTTGTAACACTGCAACTTGCTCCTATGGTAGATTAAATCCCTTAAAGCTCATCACAAGATGAACTAACTCTTCTCATGGTTAAAAAAGTAAATTAAACCCCAAAGATCCACATAGCCAACTAACCTGTTGCTAACAGTGGGCTTAGGAAAGAAACACCATAAACATACAGTAATTCCTCCCAAAAATGCCCTTCCAGCCTCCAGAGAAATGAAGTTCAAGCAAACTTCTGTTCTTACTTTCAACCAATGAAGCCTTCAAAAGGGACTGTGCCTGCAAACAAACCCCATTTTCATCAACATTAGCCATGCCTCAGTGAAAACCTCCATTTGTGCACCAGAAAAGAAATTCACTACCACGACAACTTGCAGATGAGTGGAAGTTTTACATGAACACTGGGGTTTTCCAATTGTCCCAGAGTTAATCCTTGAGCTCACAACCCTTCAAACTTCAGTCCTGGTTCCTAAACAAACACACCTCAGGTACTGATGATGCTTCAGGATTTTTATTTTTGCAGCGCTATCCAGTTTTTAGGAGACTGGTGAGACCTGATCCCAGCCTGGCAACTCATGGAACAGCTGTGTCCCAAACACCAAAACAAACTCCTCCTAAAAACCAGACTTAAGAAAGCCCCACTAAGACCTTCCCCCTCCAACCTGTGCAGTCCTGGAAAAGCACAGTGGGACATGCTGGGCCAACAGGACACAGGAGCTCCAGAAGAATTTTCCAGCACCAACCTTATCCCAAAGAGCTAAAATTGTGAATTGTAGGAAGACACAAGCTGTGGGGAAAGAAATCTCAGAGGTGGCATCTGAAAGGGAATTCAAGAGGGTTTTTGCATATAGGTATTATCCCTGAAGTTATTATAGAGGGGGAGGAGAATTGCTCTTCCCAACCTGCAGCTCTCACTGCACTCAGTGGGAAATATCAAGGAAAAGCAAACTCTTTTCAAAGGAGGTCTGGTGTATTTATCTACTCTGGGTGCCCTTCCCACGTACCTTAAGGACTTTCTTATTTATTTATCACATAATACAGTTCATTTTAGAGATTTATTTTCCCTTTTCACCATTAGCTAAGTGTTCCTTCTGTATCAGTGAAGGCCACTACCAACAATAGTATCACCTCCAGGTTCAGTAAATCTTCTGCAATATCCCTGAGCTTGGAAACAGATTTACATTATATGGGCTATGTGTTCACACAGTATTTTAAACATCTGAATAACTACATGGGTAAATCCTGAGAACCTTACCCGGTGTTTATTCAGCCTTTACTTACTGAGACAAACTCCCAAGGACAGAGTAAACAGAGAGAGGGGACCTCAGTCCTTCACCCACAGCTATAAACAATGAACTCAGCACAGGCTGGGAGCCCCAGCTGACACTGGGAGAGAACAGCACACTGTGCTTCTCCCCACAATGATTTTAGGAGGAGAGCTTCAGTTTCTGCCTACTAAAACCTAGCCCATCCAAGATGTTCCCCCATGCACAGCTGGAGCAGCAAGAAGAAGCTGAGATGAAGAACTCCTGACTCATGAGATGAACACAAATGGAAATGGAGAAATAAAAAAGCCTTAGGAGGGGAGAGAGTCACACAGCAAACCAGCTCACCAAGCAATGTCTGGGATTTTGACCCAAGTTTTCACATTCCTCCTTGCAAATAAGGCTAATTCAAAAAAAATTAAATCTAACAGAAAACTCTTGTTTTACATACAATGGTTGTATTCCCTTGAAAATGCCATTTAATTGTTTCAAGGCCCAGAAACAACCTAAGAGAAGACCAAGAATATCCCTTATCATATCTAATTTCATTTATATTTTAGTTATTATTTTATTGTAAGAAAATGAGTATAAAATTGAGTCCTTTTTGTTCACCATGAGATCTAGACACACAGAGCAAGCAGGTTGTTCAATAAATTCACGTGTGCTCACAAAAACAAGACAGATGAGGGATCTGGAAGGGTCATTCATTATCCATATATATGGTTGTGATCTGAGAAAAAGCCCCTATCCAGCTCTCCTTGGCTCAGAACACTCCAGGAGGACACTGGGGTTTGCTCAGGACTTTGGACTTCAGGCTAATCCATCCTTCAGGGCCCAGAGAGGAGTGATCAGCTCTGGGTATCTGCTGCCTGGATGAGAGTGTTAGACCTGTCAGATCTCATGTCATCCCTCTGAGGAATACAGAAAACCAAAAATCCTCTGGTACAATGAAGGGCAGCTGCAGGACTTTCCTGAGCAAAAATGAGAATGTTGACACACCAACAACAAATCAAAATTAAGTTGCTTTGTCCTGTCTCCTACAATAGAGTGAGGCTGTTGTGTGAACATTAATGAAAAAAGATGAATTTACAACTTTCACAGGATCACAGAATCCACAATACAAATCCTTCCTAGAACAGAAGCAGCAAAATCCCTAAACCCTATTAAAATATACAGCTGTTAGAGCTGGGAAATAAAGGTGCAAGGGCCAGATCTAGTAACAGGTAACCTTCAATCCCACACTGCTTTAAGCAGAGAGGCCCAAATTAGGCAGCCCACGATGTCCAACAGCCAGACCTGATAAATCTGAGGAATGTCAACGTAAGCATGTGAAAAGCTCCATTTCTCTACTGTAGGACATGGGGAAAGGAGTGAGGAACAGGACAGGAGCCCTGTCAGCAGCCCTGGAAAAAGCCCAGCATAAGGTTTTATATCAAAAAGAATGGAAAACCCAAGGAGGGCAGAGAAGAGATCTCTGCTTTCCACACTGTTTGTCACACAGTGCAATATACACTTGTCTGTGGTGTGCAAATGCTGTCACTTCAGAACATGCAGGAAATACACACAACAAGCCAAAATTTCCAGCTCAGATGCCATACCCTCCCAAAGCACTGGATAGGGCAGTTTGTAAAAGCAGCAATTAAAGGAATAATAATTAAAAACACACTTACTACAAAGTGCCTCAGTCTCCCATCTAATAACACTGGAAGGACATTCCTACTGCCCTACCCCTTCACTGTAGCAAAGAACCCCAAGACCACCAAAGAGAATCATAAAATCATGGAATCCTAGAATGATTTGGGTTGGAAGGGAGATTTAAGCTCATCTCCACCCCCCTGCCACAGGTTCCATTATCCCAGGTTGATCCAAGCCCTGGCCTTGGACACTTCCAGGGATGGGGCAGCCACAGCTTCTCTGGGCAAGTATTCTAAAGGCTCAGTATCCTAAATCTGACACCCTAATCCTTGGCTCTGTGTCACACAGGGCAGTTTGCAGCAAACCACAGTGTGCTGGAATTTTCAAAGCAGGTTTTTTCAGTGAGACACCTCTGGAATATCAGCCTTCATGGAGAATCCAAGCAGAGTATTCCAAAGCAATCCCTTGGTCCACATCTATTCTTTGAGTCTTTGAACTCAAACGGTCCTTTCCCCAAAGGCAAGGAGAATTAAAGGGACACTTTTCTGGGAATGTTACTAAGCTTTATCTAGTTTATGTACAGCAGAGATTAACTTGCTTTCACACACATCCCCTGCACAGGTTGATGGCCAGGAGAGCACTGGGGTGCAAACCTTTGATGTCTCTGCACAGGCACACACGAAATAGGAACGTCCCATTCCCCCTGTCACCAAGACATACCTGAGCTTTGAATTATGTCAGGCCAGGAACAAAGGAATCCTGCTCATAACAAAAACTTTTAATAACTCCCTGAGAAAGCCTCCATTTCATCTCTGCCAAGCTTTAGGAAAGGCTGGGAGGCAAGCAGAAATAAACATTGTACAGACTCACCACTGCTGGCTCTAAAGTAAACTCTCCAACTTCCTATTTACATTTCAAGATCTTAAGCTTTGTGGTTTACTAGTTCTGCAAGTAAGTGCTTTGGGTTTTGGAGGCTGCCTGCACATGATCTCCCACCACTACTGAAGTCTTCCTAGCTTTTATTAATATAATAAGGAGGTCAGAGAAGCAACAATCTTTTATATGCCCTGCTAGCAGAAATATTTTACTTCTTGCCTTTTAAAAACAAAACATAGCAAGCAAAGCATACAACTGCAAATTAATGCCAGCAAAGGGGATATTACAGTTGTGTTTGTTTCTTTTTGAAACTGAGGATGGCAAGAACATGGAAGGAGAGGGTTTCATTAAAAAAGAAGGGTGTGGAGGAGTTCTTTGAGGGACAAGTAAAAGAAGGTGGCAATTTAATGGATATATAACCCTTCTGAGGCCATAGGCTGCAAAGGCACCTAAATAGGCTCTGTGACCCTTCCTTCATTAGGCTAAATCTGTGTCCACTAAGAACGGGCAACCTGCACCAAGAGTCCTGAAGTCCATGTGGTTTTCATTGCACACAGCCCTCCCTGCCTGTGAAACATCTTCATCAGCTGGGCAGGCAGCACCGTGACTGCTGCCAGATGGAACAGAGCAGGGAGCACAGGAGGGAGAGGCTCCTGGGTCCTTTCTCCCAATCCAAACACACTGGCTCTGTGGCTCATGTGCACAACAGGCCTGACAGAGGAGAAGAATGTTAAAAAAGCAAGAGGGCAGGTGCTTATCAATGTCCTAAAGCTCACACAGCTCATTTCACAAACATGCCCAGCCTGCCCCACGTTTGCTTTTGTTGTCATTTTTTCCCCTCTTGCGTTGCTTCCCCTTCTCCCGACCCTCCCAAACCCAGCCCCTTCCCCTGGTCAGGAGAAGGACAGAGTGCTAAGCCCTGGGTCAGAGCCAGCTGGCAGCAGGACATGCTGGCCCGGTCCCCTCGGAGACTGCACGTTCCGTGGGAGGGCTGAGAGCTCCCACCCGGTGCCCAGTGCCATCCCTGGGGATCAATCCAGGCTGCCAAAGCAGCTCCCAGCCCACCCAGCCCCTGCAAGTCCCCCCTCTGATGGCAGCTGAGCTCCAGCAGTTGAGGAGTCCCCACGCAGGGACTGCTCTCCAAAGCCTGCTGCTTTAACAACGTGGCATGTTCCGAAGAGGAGACTCTGCTATCAGAGCCAAAATACACTGAATGCACTTGCTGGTCTGGCTCCCAGCGAGATCAGAGATGAGGCTCTGAGAACAGTCCGAGCCAGCGTGTCTCTGCAGTCTCCTCTCCAGGATGTACTGCAAAGGACACGTACTGTGCATGCTTTGGGGGGGGGAAACGTGCTTTGCACTCTGTTTGTGTGAACAAAGCTGGCAGCCAGGGCGGATATTGTGGAGCAAAGGAGCTCTATTGTGTTTGCCAGTCATCACGAGAATCAAATGGACAAATTTAGAATAGGCAAATTGGGCTGAAGTTCCTTCAGCAGAAAACACTCAAAGGCTGGTCAGGATTAGTGAAAGAGAGAATGGGATATTCCTGCTGAAGTAATGCCTACTAAACACTGATCTGCCCATTTTGCTGCTCGTGTAGTTGGCTCTGTCTTTTAGAAAGTGTAGTAAATCTGACAAGATAGATTACTTGTGCCACTCCAGTTTGAAAAAGGACTCAATTATACACTTCAAACCACACACACATTATCACCTGGGGAAAAAAGGACTGTGCACCAAGCCAGGTGAGTCCATTCCCAAAGCCAAGAGTCACAGAAGTAACAAAAACAGATGCAAAAGAAAGGACTACATCTAAACTTGAACATATTCCCCAAAAAGAAGTGTTGAGTACAGAGAGCTGATAAAGAAGGAATCACTGAAGAACACAGACCATATCACCAAATGAAGACAGAAAAATATCACACTCTGGATAGGAAGGAACATATTTGGGCCTCAAAATACCAGCAAATTCAGACACCCCCCCACTCAGGAAGCTGAAAATAGGCCAGACAATGTTCCCACTGAAGATGCTCTGGCTAATTCCTTCAGTTCAATCACAAAAGGTGTTAGAGTAAGAAGAAAAATATTTTCATGACAGTACAACTGTCCTGGGACAAATGCAAAGCTGAACACTGCTCTCTAACTGAGCCTAATTCACCACAAGATAGAAACAAAAGAGAAGATGGGGTGCTGCAAGAGTAGGTCCCTGTTTTCTCTCCCAACGGGCTTCAGTATTTTTAAATCGACCCCCTTTTGGTTTCAAGCCTGAAAGCAGCAGCAGTACTGCCAGACTCCTTGCTGCAAGGAATACTGGAGAATTTCTGTGTCCAAGCCCCCTGTCACCCTGCTTGGTCCTGTTCCTTTTCAGCTTTTGCTAACTCGCACCCCAGAGGTAACTCAGTTCTTGGTGGTCTCACACATCTGCAAAAGGGCACCAGGGCTGGGACGTGGGAATACCAACACCTGAGCCCGAAATCCTCCCCATCCCATAAAGTTTGCAGAAGAAGAAATCTATGAGACATCTAAAATATCCCATAAAACCCTCAGACACTGGCAGGAAGGCAGGCTTTTAGGGAAACCAATTACCTTGTTCCTAGGAGTTCGGGCATGTCTGTTAGAGCCTTGCAAACTAGGAGTTAGGGGTAACATGTGAGCTCCTATTCCAGGGCCTCAAACCTGCTGCTGTTTTGCTGGGAAAAACTACTCCCACATTTTGGGCAGTCACTGTGGCTACAGAGGGGAGGTCTCCTAAAAAGTTCCAAGGCTCAGTGTGGGTGCTGGAGCCCAAATATCCTGTCTGCAGCAGCCCTCTCAAAGAAGTCAGCGACAAGTATCCATCACTGGAAAGGAACTCCCATGGGATGATCCTTCACAAGTGCAAGGACAGCTCATGTGCCATCCCACATGCAGATTCTGCCCATGACTTCTGCTAGGGCAAAGGAGGCAGCAGAGAATCATGTAAAATGAATAACTGTCCAAAAATATTCAGAAGACCATCTTTTAATTTCTTTTCCCTCATGGATAATGGATGAGCCCTGAGGTGGCAAGGACTTTGAGCAACTAACAACTCAGACCTGGACTGGGATCAATAACCTAATTACAACGTGCATTTTGCTGCTCTCATGAGCCATTCAAGCATCTCAAAGAAACACAAAATTCTTTGTGCGTGTCTGATTACCCCAAACTGTCAGTGGTTAATTCCAAAAGCACATCCTCGCTTCAAAATGGTAGTTCTACCACAAATTAAACCATTACAGCCAGGAGTAAAATTAGGCTCCACATTTGTACTTTCTAAAATATCAAAGGCATGATTAGCAGAGCCTTTTGTTTAAGATCTCTGGAGTCCTGGAGGTAACGAAAAACTGGGTCAGGGAGTAGTTTCTCTCAAACTTTAAAGTAAATGCTGTGTTCAAGCAATACCTGTGACTCAGGGAGCATCTGGTGCAGAGCATGGAGCTCCTGTCCCAGCTCCCACCCCCACCAGAACAGGAGGGGAAAAGAGGGGCAAAGAAAGGCACAGCAGATGATTTGGAGCAGTTTCCTGTTACGGTTCCCCAAAGAAAGGCAGCCATCCTTTCCCCCTGCTTTCTGTTTGCTGAATTTCTCCTGACAGTTGGCTCCTTCCTCTGCCAGAACCACAACAAAGGGCAGCCTTGAGTTTCCACACAGGCCATTTTCTCCCTCGTCCCGTCTCTGATCACCTCACAAAGGTATTATTGTTGCTGGCTCGCTGGGGCTCAGTGCACCTGAGGCACATCAAAGGTACTCCAGTGCCCGCCTGACCACACAGGTCTCTCTCCCACTGCATTAAATTAAACCTGATGATTAATCTCTGTAGCCCCAAGGGTCCCTCGGTGCACAGGGAGAGAGAAAATATATATTTCTATCAAAACACACGTAGAATATACTTTCATTTTACAGCCCTAATTAAAAAAAGGAACAGCTAATTTCGGCCAAAGGCAGCTGCATAGAGGTCTCGTTAAAACACAAATACAACTGCTCTGTGTGCTCTACGTTCACTTCATGCAGGTAATAGATAAAAGAACAGCAACCCAAAGTCCTCTCATAGATTAAATCCAGAGTAGTTCAGAATTTACTTATTGTCTGCTTGTTAAACCTCTGTGCAGATGAGTGAAGGAAGGCAGTTAAGGAAACGATTATAAAATGCTGAGTAGTTACATTTAAATAAAAATCCACTTAAATCTAGCCAAAAACTGCACAAGCATCTATTCCTGAGCTTGCACTGAAGTGATTAAGAGCCTCAGAAGGTTCTACCATGTGCACTCTGCGTTGCACTAGGGGTTGCTTTAATGACAGAACATCAATATGGGCTTTATCAAGCTGCTTTTGTTCCACCAGCATATTTAGTGGAGCCACATCTCTCGTGGTCGTGGAGGGTGCACTCAAAAAGTGCTGTGAAAGGGTCAATATTAATGTGCCACACTCAGGTGTGGGAAGCAGAACAGTCTCTAGTTGTGAACTGGATCTACGTTAGAACTTACCAATACAGAGATATTAAAAATGAATAAATACCCACACACATGTCCTCCTCCAGGGCTGGTTGTTCTGAAGAACAAGCTGGAGCCAGCTGGCCCATTGCCAGCCACTCAACATTGCCCTCAGACCTTTGGGGGGAACTGTCTGCGAGCTCCTCAGCTCATTTCAGTCCAGCATTGTGTCTTATTAACTCATTTTAACAATCTAAAGCAACTCAGCTAAATGGAACAGGTTAGGAGGAGTTCACTCAAACAGCTCCTACTGAAAGGGCAGGAACCTCCATCAAAAAACCGTGGAAATAATGCAAGTTGTGGCAGGCTCGAAGGGTGACCCCCTCCCCCAGGGCTGGTACCTGCCCTGGCACAGACCCAGGGGTACCACTGGAATTCTTCAGAGGCAGAGCAAGCCAAGAGTGATGCAGTTTGAGGTCTGTAACTTTTGTTTAGGGAGGACCCCAAACATACTCCAGTTTGTCTACAGGATTTAAGCTCTTCTTCAAGCTCTGCTTCACAATAGTGGGATTATTCACGTCTTTAAATTCAATCATGTGCTAAAATGCTCTGCTGAACGACAATCCATGTGACAAGATCACCATTTGTTCACGCTCAAGATCACCATGGATTCATGCTGTTACTACAGAGACAACTTAACTTACTGTGAAGCCTGATGCTTTATTATCAGCCTCCTTTCTTTTCCTCTCCTGCAGCTTTCTCCATGAAGCATGTTAGTCCTCTCTAACACCTCTAGCACTCTCAGTGCCATTTGCTCCCTTTGGAAAAATCCAAGTTATAATCAGTCAAAATTTAAGACCAAAATGAGTTTTAAATAAAAAAACGTGGCAGAAAAGGGTACTTATCTAAATGGAATGCTCTCAGACTCATACATTTTAAACCGGTATAAATTTCAAAAGCAGACACTAAATTTTAATTGCAATCTCAGAGAAAGCTTTTGTATTAATTCACTGAGAAAAATTAGCAACGTGAAAATTGCTTATTGGGGGTTTTCTTTCTTTTTAGCCACGATAAGTATCATAATTCTATACACCATGGCAATTTTCAGGGGGAGAAGGATTTATATTGATCCAGGGAAGGGGTGGGGGAGAGGGGCTGTGACTGAAGACGTGCACTCCTTCCCCAAAGCCACTATTCTGTATCACATTAGTGACAGGCTTGTCACAGATAACTCAGGCTCAGAGTCTTTGGCTCAGATTTCAGGCTGCTCTTTAAGCCACTCTGGCATCGTGGTTTTTACTTTCCATGTCATTTTTCAGTATTGATTTCTACTACTATTAAAGTCCTTGCCTAATAGCAAATGCACGGTAATTTATAATTAATATCCGAAGGAAAAGATAGAGTTACCAGAAAAAAAACTCAAGGAAAAGGAACTGGGTGAGAAGGACAAAGGTCACTTTTCCCTTCAAAAACATAAGTTAGTGTATTGTGCACCAAGCAGGACACACAACCTACCCCCATGTGGCACGAAGATGTTCCACAGATCATTGCGAGGCGGGATGTAATCGGCTGGTTCTCACATGGCAGGTTGTGTCCTTTCACATCTGCTCCAATTACCCCTGGCAAAATAAAATCAAAATTCTCTTGTAAAGAAGAACAGGCCACCCCTCACCAAACAGAGCCCTTCTGCACACCAATGATTGCTAATTAATCTCACACAACTGCCACAAATCAAGAGACTCGACTCCGCCAATAAAGAGAATTATTTTATCCATCAGATTAGAATTTTTGCTGCAGATCCAAAGACACAGGATGATTTCTTCAATGTTCATGAACATATCATAACATCATCATAATTTTTGAGTGGTATTTTGCCTAAACCCTGCCTTGACTCTCAGGGGTAGCACAGTGACAGGCAGGGTAAGCAGTGCCCTGCTGCCGTGGCAGGCTGCAGATGTGTTTATTTGTTCACAGTTTAACATGTACATCCCAGATGATGTGTTTTGTCAGGGGACGAGTTGGAGAAAGGAGTAACTTGGCAGGAGACTGGAAGGCTGCCAGCTTTGTTGTCTTCACTGCTGCTGCTGTTCTGTCCGTGTCAGAACCATCTAAAGGGAGATTATCCCTTCCCTCTGAGGAGCCTCTGCGTGCAGGACAGGGGGCAAACTCAGCAGCACTCAGCACTTCTGCAGCAGAAATACACCCAGGAGATGCCAGAGAGGAGCCAGGCAGACCCACAGCCAAGGCTCAGAACACATCACATCCTGCTTGATTCACTCCACAGAGGCCACAGTGGGAATGCTGCCCTCTCCTCCTCCTCTCCCAGGCTGCATTCCTGCACCCCAGCGTGCTGCAGCCCAACAAGGAACCTTCCTTTAGTTGTCTTTTTTCCTCTGGAATATCACTTTCCAACTGGCAAACGGGTCACCAGGCTGTGGGTTGCATCTGCAATGGTCAGTGTGGAGACCAGTTTGCCAGTCCTGCTAAAAAGCCCTTCCCTGCCCTGTGGAAGGATCAGGAGAGCATTCCCTGGGCACTGTGAAAGGTGCCAGGTGCTATGGCTGGTTCATAATGCTGTATTTCATTGACACCCTCTGCTCTGGGTCATCACTGCAACAGCCTCTTATCAAACCAGTCTGCTGAGGTTTGTCTTACCAGGAGTGCCATGGTTACCCTGGCATCAGCATGGTTGGAAGTCACCTAAATAATCAGAAAATTAAGGGCTAAGATTTTCAAGTCTTCAATAATCCTTATGTCCCTTGACCCTTTAACTATGTGGAACAGGGAGGAACAACAGAAAGTTAAAAATAAGCCTTCTACCTCACATGCTTTATTTTTCACTGCTCCAACGTGATATGTATGAGTTCATATGACGAATTTTGGGTAGGGTTGTCTACAAGATAATTTCCTGTACCAAGCAACACTATTAGAATTTCTTAAAGGAGTTAAGAATATTCTGTTCACACTTGAGGGGGAACAAATCTATTCAACTGAATAGTCAGCATATGATGCAAATGTATTGTCATAAACAGTACAGAACTGAAGAGCCTTGTTCAGATATTTTTAATCACTAGGAAAATAGGCATTCTGGGCCTTTTTGGAATTTCTGTCAGTGTGAAGAGACACTGAGAACAAGAAGTCTGTACCCCACCAGACACAGGAGAGATCTTTAGGAGAGCAGGCCATGCTTAACACGTGCACTTCTGGATCTCTTCCACAGTGACAAGGGATTTCAGGTCCTGTACAGTAAATTATCTGCTTTTTGTTGGAACAATGCTGATGTCCTTTGAAAAGGTGCAATGTAAACAGTGGTTTTGTATTTTTATGAGGCCAGTCCCAAAGCCTGGCCTCCCATACTCACATTTTTATCTGGACACTTTCACATTTGTACAGGAGGTCAAAATGTAAGACATAACTGCTCAGCATTTGGGCTTTTCCTTTCCCATAATAGGTATCAGATGGACTGACTGAGCAGTCACATGTGCCATAAAAACTAAAGGAGTCTTTATCTTTTCCTCACTTTACTCAGAACTTTGAAGCCTTCCTAAACCTCAGGAACCTGCCCAGCAGAACCACACTTCCTATCCAACCAAAAGCAGCTCTGAAGTGCCTCAAAAAGAAGTTATTGCCACAAAACAAGATGTCCATCGTGTCATTCTGGTTTAACCTGCAGGACACCAAAATGTTGCCTATTTTTACAGACTGTTTTTAAAACAACCAGCAGAACATGTTCAAGAATAAAGACTAATGACAACCACTGGGTGTTGTTGTTCCCCAAACTAATCTCATGCCCACTGCTCCACAGGTCACATCCTTCAAACAAATTGTGAACCTCAGTAGTTCAGTACAGGTCACAGGAGGGAAAACATCAGTGCCTCTCCTAAACAGAACTTTTACATCAACTACAGGAGAGATTTATTTCCAATATTTTCATATTTTACTTCACTGTTTCAAATATCTCTTCTCTACTTTCTTTTCTTCTGTGCCCTTTTAATCATTATTAAAAGATTAACATGATTTACTGCATTGCCTTCCTTACTGTCTCTTAACCAGAACAGTTTTATTCCTTCCTTCTATTATCTGTCTTCTCCTTTTGCTTTCCTGTTTTCCCTTCAGGATTTTAAGCTCAAATGCTACACAGTGCAGGTTAAACTAGACTTGAAAAAGATTTAAGTTTCTTGTTATCAGCAGCAATGGATGAAGGATCTACATTCAGTATTTCAGCAAGTTCATTATTTCCCATCAGGTTATTATTGCTCCCTTTTCAAGAGCCCAGGACTGCCAAGGCACACAGTTAAACACATTTTTAGGCAGTTAGCTTACTAATTGACACAAATAAATCACAAATAAGTCAGTCACGACAGTAGGGGCACAACACACCTACAAACTGTGACACTGAAGCTCAGTCAGATCTGTATCTAATCCTTCTGAGATAATTAAAAAAGCAATCTACATGATTACTTAACCTCATCAGAAACAAAGTAAAGGGATTAAAACATTAAAAATTTCCAGGCTACAGCTTCTAGAAGAGCAAATGAGATTGAAAACAGCACAAACTATTTAAAATAAAACTTGTAGTTTAGCAGATAATCACATTTCAGTTCAACCTAGAGAAAAATCCTCTGATGATCAACAGGTTTCCAGTGAAAAATACTGTCTCAGTAACACACTAACTTCCTGAGGTGAGACTTTTTTCTGAACTATCAAACTATACAACCTCAATTTCCTGCTGAAAAATTTTCAGTAAATCTTTTTTATTGACTGCATCGAGATAAGGCCAAAGAGCACAGTAAGAAAATAAAGGCACTGAACCCACCAAATACATTTCCATACAGTTGAAATTGGGCATATCAGGATATGATCCTGGGAAAGGAGAAAGTCCAAGCATCAGACCTTTCAGCCTTGAAGCAGGAACCACTTCCAAAACTAAGAAGGAGGACAAACTATGAACCAGCCTCAGGCACGAGGCTTCTCCCTCCAAATGTTCATTTTTTATTTTTCTTGCCTATCCCCAAAGTTTTGAGCAACAGAAGATGCAAACTCTCAGCATGCTGGCATTCCAATGGTGTTTCACTGCAGGAATTCAGAGTGCAACTAGCACAAGTGAACAACTTGGAAATTCAAGGTGAGGAAACAACACTGATAACCCCTTCTTCCTATAAACAAATATGCAATATTAGCACTTTTTGGGATGATTTTTCTATTTTTTGGGGTTTCTAAGAATAGCATCATTTGGATAAAAACAGGCTGTGAGAAAAAGGAGTAAAATGAACCCAAAGCATTCCTGTGTCCAAGAACAGTAAACCCAGGAGTGTTGAGTACCCAGTCCTCCAGCATGAGCATCAATGAGAGACGCTGCCACCGCCAGCCCTTCGGGGAGACCCAGCTCTCTGGCAGCTTCTGCTGTCAGCCCTTTCCCAACAGCCTCTCCAGGACACAGCACGTGGTTTCCTGGGCAGACACAAGAAAAAAAAAACCTGTCAAATTACTGAATAGAAAAACCAAGGTGTGTGTTATTACAAGAACTCCCTTCCTGCCCCTCGAGTTAGCCTGGGACACCCAAAACCAGGAGGGCACCAGAGGACTCGGTGTGATGAAGAAGGAGCTCTCATTATCTGACTTAGGATGGATTAGGCCATCCCACAGCAGTTTAAAAGTCCAAAACCCTTCAATTGTCCCACCTAGCCACAGGGAAAGGTTTCACCACAAACCTTTTAAATTAAATTCCAATTAAATTCCACTTGGCACCTTCCCAGGAGACAGAAAAAGCAGAAATCCCAAATTCCTGGGGTAGAGGGAGATCCAGCTCAGGCCATGCTCCCAAATGGACCCTGCACCTGCTGCACAAGGGACAGGCCAATGTTTTTATTCCCATTTCCATCCTTTCCAGCAGTTACCACTAGGAATAACGTGGCTATAGCAACAGAAACACTGAAAAAGAAACTGGCTTAAGCAGCAAATTCCTCCTGGTGCAGCTGTATTTCCTCATAGACTTCAATAATCCCTTTTTGGAGCCTTCCCTGGCCCTGTGCAGTGTGGAGGAGGCAGGAACACGACCCCTCCCTGCCAGCCCCAGGTGCCTCCAGCACCATAACACACACCCAGCTCTGTCCTGTGAAAAGAGACTGCTCCAATAATTAAATCATGGTGAGAGAGGCTGCTCACAGCTTGGAAGAACAAAACTAAATTCATTAAACTATCAGAGTTTAAGGACACCCCCCGAGAGGCTCCTCTCAGGCTGCTGCTAATCAGGGGGAGCAGCAGCTCCTGGGAATGCACACACTCCACTATTTATCTACAGGTTTGGGGGTGGGAGGCAGAGAAAGGCTCAGGGGGAGCTCCCAGAGATCTCCCTGCCTGTGCCAGGCCTTTCAGTGCATTATCTGTAGCATTTGCTAAACTCAACACATCTGGGCAGAGTTGGCAGAACTCCTTCTTAAAATACAAGCCTATTTTCTTCATCAATTCTAGAGAGAATAGCACACCTAAAGCACGTTCTGATGGGTAGAAAGGACAGGAAAACTCCTCCACAACAGGCATTAATTAAGAGGAACAGCATATCATAACAAATCAGGAATACACTGATGCCCATGAGCACCAAGCTCTAGAAATGCAGTTATACCACCTGCTGGATGAAAAAGAAGGTTATGGCATTAAATTCACAGGTCTTCAGTTTTACAGATCACTTTGTCTTTGCTGTAAATGATGTTGATTCTCCCCTTTAACAAGTCACACTCCCCTTCTGCCCCCCTCCTGATGGGTGCAGTGGGTGGAGCACTCTGGGATCACAGAGCACACACAACTTCATGGTGTGAATTCCATTGCTCCAAGAGTTTCTGTCCCACTGGCAGCCACACACCTGAAGTGCCAGGCTGGATCTCACACTGGAAATTGGAAGTCTGAACAGCCAACACTTCTGCACTTGACTTTGGGTTTATATTTAATATTGGGGGCAGTAACCAAACCTCACCATTATGGCTCTATGGAAGGAAATGATGACATTCCTCACAGGAAGAAAAAGTCTTTTTTTTAGTACTTCTGTGTTAATTACTTATTGTAAAGTCAAAACATTGTGTTATCTTTTTCAATATAAGTTGGAGTGCAGGATGTTTCTCTTTAAGAGAATTTTGTATTACCTTTCTGGGTTTTTTTTAGGACATTAGAGCAAAATACCAGTAAACCAAAGCTGTTTGCTTCTCCTGACATTCAAAGACCCTGCAGGTGGGAGGAAGTTCAAAAGAGTTCATGCAGCTAAACCCATATCTTTTTCTTTAGAATCAGCTGCCTGACCTGAAAGCACACAAGTATGATGAATATACAGCATGAGATGGAATTAATCTGGAAGAAAACCTCTTTCCAGGCACTCCATTCCATGGTTGGCTTGTTTATATCAGTCATACCAGTCAAACATTTCAGTGTGCAATTATTATGTAGTTATACTGTGTTTTAGAGATCAGGGCTACTGTTAGACAAAATCTTTTCCTACCAGCCTCTCAATGACTGTATTTCTAGTTAATGAGCATTGAGGGAGCAGTTTCAGAGATAGAGACAATCCTCTTTTCCACAGCAGCAGAAGAAATGGAGCCCAGAGATTGCTCTGGTGGTGGTTATAAACCAGAATGCCCAGCAGCACTGCTGTCCCACACGGGCACAAAGTGTGGGAGAACAGGCAGGGATGGGCTTCTTGGCATCTGAAGATGCAGCACAATCATCTTGTACCTTGTAAAAAAATATAATTACCAGTAGATTCTGCCCCATCTGTTTGAAAAGTCAAATATTCCTGCACTGAAAGCACTTCCCAACACCCTGGGAAGTGACACAGTCAGAAGGGATTGCAAAGGGGAGTCTCCTGGGTCTCCCAACAGCCAGGGAGTGTGGAAAGGAGGTGCACCACTCTGCCCCTTCTACTTCACCCTCCCAGCTCTAGAGATCAATGAAAGCTGTGCTACACCCACACAAAGTGTTCACCAGGAGCTTTGTGA
Organism: Xenops minutus; assembly: GCA_035221455.1. Lineage (NCBI taxonomy): Eukaryota > Metazoa > Chordata > Aves > Passeriformes > Furnariidae > Xenops > Xenops minutus. The sequence goes on from JAWWEE010000004.1 coordinate 2,939,290, forward strand.
AAGGGTCTGCATGGCCTCTCTTTCTGGCATCACAGAATTTCCTTCCCCACCTGCACGGGTGGAAGGGACTTCACTGACTGACATGGGTAGAGACCTGGGAAGGGAATTACAGTTCTCATGGTTAAATCTTCACTGAAAAACTAGAAAACTCAGCCAAGCATCAGTATGCTTATAATCTATAGGTGTGAAGCTAATAAATGATACAATAAAAAACACAAAAAAAGCAACCAGTGAGGAGCCACAATTAAAAGTAAAGCTTTTGAAACAGATTATATTCCAGCACTGAACTGGGAGGGAGGGGAAAGGATCTGACCTGAGCAAAGCACAGCAGCTTTAGAAATCAAGGGACACAAAGGGACTGACCAGCTACACACCAGCCCCTAATTCCAACCTCCAGGGGAAGGAGCAGCTCTGGGAGGGGATGGAGGGACTGGGCAGGGAGAGCAGGGCAGCAGGCAGCATAAAGGAGGCACTGAACAGCCCCAAACTCCTCGAGGCTCCTGCCAAAGTAAATGGATGGAGCCCTTTGTTTACAAAAGTCTCCTGTGCGAGTCATTTACCTTTGCTATAATGACTTCCAAAGTCAGAGCTAACCAAACAAACCCACACTGGCTGGAGCTGCAGCACTTTGTGTGTCACGCTGCTGCAGCTGTTCCACTCATGCCATGCCCTAATCCACAGCCTTCCATTTGGGACGAGACAGGCTATTTCCAGCTATTTTTTCCCCTGCAAAGCAGTGAGTTTACAAAAGGAAAAAGCTGTCTGAATCTCTTCCTCCTCTTTCATCCTTCTTCGAAGACTTAGGTTAGAATTTGCTCTGATGGAGCTTTGTTTAAAGAATTTCTGCTGTACCAAGGACCCTCTGCCTTTTCAGGTGGGTCCCACAGGAACCAGCTACTTACCAGACACAACCCACGAGGCAGATGATGCACCTTCAGTCAACTTTAGTGATCAAAATTCACTGTACTGGCTTACTAATATTGAACAGAAGGAGGTGCTCAGGGATGTAGCCCTTTTTAAACCCCCAAAGCTGAGCACAGTGCAGCTGACTCAGCTGTGATACACTCACCCAAACAGCTTCCCAACAGGGCTGCATTTCATATGCATTTGCATTTGGCTGTGTAAGTGCTCAAAAATTCAAAAGGAATCACACCCAGGGGAGATTTCCCTGTTCTTCATTAACCTGACACAAGGAAACTGGAGTTTGGGGATATCAATTCCTTGCTGAAATCCCGGCAGCCTCAGAAAGAAACCCAACCAAACATACATCCCATCCCCATTTCACAGCCCCCCAAACTGGACACCATAAATGCTTTCTGATTTATAAGACCATACAAAAACCAGATATCCTGGTAAGTGATATAGAACATGCACTGAAGAATTATCTACTTAAAAAAAACAGTGCTAAATAGGAATCAAAGGAACCTCAGTAACAAGAACAATCCTATTCACAAGGATCCTGCAATAAGCAATAGAAGGGATTTTCCCCCTTGATGTTTTGCTCGTTACAAAGTATGAAGACAAACTCAAACTCCAGTTTCTGTGTTTTATAATAATTCTCACAATGCCAAGAGTCTGCAAATAATAGAAATAATATACATCATCCCAACCCTATCTCATACACAACACGTGGTCAAACATCCCTCTCCAGTACATACAATACTCACATTTCACTGCAATGGGTATGGCTGCTTTTCTAGAATTTTTAACCCAGCTGAGTAGCCAAAACAGTGCTAAGATCAAAAAGGAAGCAGGATAATGATGCAGACTATAAAATCATAATACTAATTTTTTCCTTAGGACTGAATGCACAGTGGTTAAAGGATGTTAGAAACAGTGAGATTTGGGGCTTTTTTAACCTGCAAATACCCCCCATAAAACTTCCCAGCTGGCAGGTAAAGACTTCAGCGTTTTCATGGAGGAAAACCAAACCAAAATGTGACATTATAGGCTAGTTAATTTAAAACTGAGAAGAACAGTTGGTTAAACAAAATCACTTTGGCTTCCTTCGGTTCAAAATCCATCTCTGTCTACGTGAGCTACCCCAGTAGCCTGAGGCAAACTTAGTTTGGGTCCTTTCCATCCCAGTGCCCCATACAGCCTCTGCCTTTGGCTGAACTACACCTCCACCACAAAAGTACTTCAGGCAGACATCTCAGGCTCCAAAATATTGGCCAAATCAAGCACCTTGTGTGCAGGCACAGTCTGATCAGTAAAATTGGGCAGCAGACCATTGGTGTCCACTTCAGAGACTGCCTGGCCTTCTCAGCCCAAGGGGCCAGAGCTGCTCCATGGATAAACAACAAGCTTTCCATGCTAAAGGTCAAAAGAAGAAGAGAAGAAAAGCATTCTGCATCACTGGGTCGTGAGGCATGTGGTGATGGACGTGCCTGAGTTTTGGATTCCAGTGCACCAGTGCAGAATGAACATCTCCTGGGCACACAACACACACAGGATGTCCTCCTAAAGGGGTACAACACACACTTGGATGTCTTCCTAAGGACCTAAATGCAATGTATTTGCACCCAAACTCAGCCACCTGATTTTGCCCTTTTGTTGCAGACAATAATGTCAACAAGCTGATCATTTACATTCCTGGCACTTTGCAGTATAGTATGCCCAAGAGCCTCTCCAAACACAAAAGATCATCCACACAGATGACAGGACATACCTTCAGAGGTCCTCTGGTTTGGTACAGTCAATTTAGCTTGTATTAATTACAGATTATTAGCTAAAAGAATTGGGTTTTTAATAATTCACATGGTAACAACTCCTCTTGGAAGAAACAGAACTGAAAGAAATGACAGAGCAGGAATGAGTTGCTGAGAGGACACTTGTGACTGTCCCAGCCAAGCCTCCTCCCCACCACATTCCCACAGCACCCAGCTCTAATAACTGTGCTGGGAAGACACTGATGCACTGGGAAGGGTTCAGAGATGACTCAGGAAAGCAGGGACAAGGACTGAGAAGCTGTGCAGGTCACCCAGGGGTTTTGGGGAAAGCCTCCAGCAGCTCAGGGGTTTAGTGGAACAGGGGACATTTCAGTGTGTGCGGGTCAAGCGCGTCCCTCTGGTCTGCCAGGCAGCAGATGACAAATCAAGTGTGACAAATCAAGTGTGTCCTTTAATTCATTCATTCATTCACTTTGAGACACGACAGCAACTAGCAATCAACAAGCTGTGAGCCTGAAGTGGGCTCTCCATGGCAGGAAATTATAAAATCAAGATTGGTTCTAAGATACACTTTAAGCTGTTTAAATGTTCACTTTGAGGAGTCCAAAAGCCTCTGACTCGGAGGAAGTCAGCAAATTGTCTGAAAGAGTCCTCCTGGTTTTGTGAATCCTGACTCACAGAGCAGGCAGCACTGCTTTAAAAGTTGGCTCAGCGTGAGGCTGAGGCCAAAAAAAAAAGAAGGATGAAGAACAAATCGAGACCAGGGAGAGGCAGAGTCAGGTAAAAAGAAGAAATGACCCAGAACTATTCTGAGAAATGTCTTTTTTTCTTCTTTTTCTTTTTTTAGAGCTTTATGAAAAATAAGAAAGTTTTAATATCTCAGAAATTTGAATATTAAACAATCCAAATGGGCTCAAAGTTTCTATGACATTTAAATCCAGAAATACAAAGAAAAAGCTCCTACTTTTCATACCAGAGAGTTCACAAGTCCCCAGTGCTGCCAGAGTAGAGGAAAATGTGATTCCCCAGGCAGGCAGAGCATGAGCCCAGAACTCCAAGAGGGGACAGTGGGAAATGTCATTGCTATTATTTTTTGAAAGATCTCAACTTTTACCATGAGTTGTCTAAGCTCTGAAAGGACAGCAGAGAGAAGTGGAAAGGAATCAGGTGCCAGCAGGACCTGGTGATAAGCAGGGTGAGTGATGGTTCCTTTCCCAGTGGAAGAGGAACAGGAAATGTCACCCAGGAAACAGGGAGAAGAAACTTGAGCCACCAGGGTTCAGCCTGTTAAAGAAGAGTTCCTGGAAGGAGCTGGGGAAAGGTGGTCAAGGCACTGGGACAGGTTGCCCAGGCAGATTTTGGAGTCTCCATCCTTGGAAATACTCAGAACTCTCCAGGACACAGCTCTGGACAACCTGCTGTAGGTCCTGCTTTGAGCAAGGGGATCTGGACTAGGTGATTTCCAGATGGCCCTTCTAACCTCAACTATTCATGTGATTCAGTGACCTCAGGACGGAAAAAGGATAAAATAAAACAGAAATCACAGCAATGTGTAGCTTTCCTGAGAAAAATTCCTCCTAACTTCTGACTGCTGAATTATGTATGATGAAATAACACCCAAGGCTGTGAGGAAGGAGACACCTGAAAACCCCTTTGCACTGGGCCAGTTTCAGCTCCTTCACAGTTCCTACAGCTCTTGGACAGGCTGAAATGACAGGAGCCAGAAAAGTGTTAGCATATTTGGATCACTCTTCACTTGTAAATTCCATGGATTTTGACAGCATGTAAGTGTAAATATCCTCTGATTCATCCTTTTAGTTTTGTTTGAAATTCTAATGTGCTGTAATTTATTGGGGATAGCAAAAGACCACAGAAAGACAGATAGCTGTATCTCATATTTAAAGAATCCCTTTGCTTATTATTCTCTCCCATTTGCAGAGTGTTTTAAAGCTTGGTGCTGCAATCCAGCTTTAGGAAGAACTGGCAGCTACAATCTGACCTGAAAAAAAATCATCCCTTTCTCTCAGCCTGCAAGGAAATCCCTCACATACTCAGAGTGGCATCAAAGGCCTTGGAAGAGAGAGAAGAGTGGCAGAACAAATGGATTGACCATTCCCTTCACAGCTGCTGCAGCATTAATTCTGACTTAATGCTCCCACCTCAAACTCAATCTCCCATTTTCAGCCTAAACAAATAAATGAACAGAACTTCCAAGTGTTCAGTCTGATTACTTCTGATAAAATACAAAACCTAAGCAGGCTCTCTAAGTCTCAGAAGTGAGATATGCAGGAGCATCATTAGCTTTGTATATGGAAGGAGCCACTGGCACATACCAGTTATATGAATATAACTATTCATATTAGTAACGTGGTTGCTGTATCACCAATTTATTACTAAGTACTACAAATGAAAGAGCATTAGAAAAGAACATCCAGTCTTCCAATTACACAGATCCTTCTTTTCAGGACATTCAGAAGTGTCCAGGACCATGAAAACATCAAGTGCCCAAATTCCTGGAATTAAGGGAAGAGTTACAGACAGGGGATTGCAAAGTGCTGGGGCTGTAAAGTCAATCTCAGTAACACCTACCCTGCAGCACCTGCAGCGCTCACCACCTTCGACCCCAAAAAGACCTGGTAGAAAATATTACCATTCAATAAAAAAAATCATTATTTGGTCCCTTAAGTAGCCCCTGAAGTAGAAGGCTGTGGTGGAAACTTATCAGGCATTTTCCTCCAAATGGAATATACGCTCCAGTGCCCAAAGAGGTCTGTAGGACATGAAATTTTAACGGAATTGTTAATGTCTTTCTAGGTTTTATAATACCACAAAGAGATACTCACTGTGTGCTTCCACCACAGCAGATAAATGCTAATGCCTGCAGCACACACTGCTTTCAGAGGGGTTTTGAACACAAGTCATCCTCTACTCTTGTTGGGCAAATTAATGGGAGCAATCAATTTTTTAGCATCCCCAGATAGGACTCGTTACCTCCAGAAACCTGCTCAGTAAATCCACAAGGCACAGAAGGGACCACAGACAACTTATTATGTGGATTCCCTGACCTGAGAAACACAAAATGTCAAAGGCCTGGGAATTTTCAGATGGGGACCCACGCTTGGATGGGGGACAGGTTTGTGGAAGAGCCCAGAGGTCACATGGGAGGGGCTCCCTTATCAACGAGGTCATATGCTAAATTAAACTGAAAGCAAGAGGAATGTACTCCCTGGAACCACAAGCACCACTCTGATTACAGTAAATATATTTTGCAAAGGGCAAGAAGTTTTAGAAGTGATGTTTAAAAGTGTATTTATCAGGAGAAAGAAATATGTACATTAAAGAAGTTGTTCTCAGATAACTCCTATAAGTATTTCCAGTGGCATTAAAGTTAAAGCTACTTCCAAACAAGAAGTCTAGTTGCAACTGTTCACCTACAGCTCCCTCTGAATGAAAACAATAGTGATTTCACCAGAGATTAAAAAAAAAAAATAAATATATCTTTTCTGCCTATTTTACACTGGTAACAGTTACAGTAAGAAAATTTAGCTAATTTTATCTTGGGACATTTTGCTTTGGTTAGGAAGAAGTGATGATTCAAAGGCTGCTAATCTTTGAGGACAGATACATGAGAAAAATGCCATTATTTCTCTTTGCAAGGGGAAGGTGCAGCACTAAACCCCCCTTGTATGTGAGCTAACCAAACCTCGAGCACACACATCCCGACTCAGACGAGCCTGAGAAGAGAAAAGGAAATTCCACAGCAATTACTTCAGACCTGTCAGGTTTTTGGTTTTGTTTTCATTTTCAGGGGAGGTTTTGAGCATGTACAACCTCCCCTCGACCTACTCCTACCTGGGTTATCTGACAAGTCCGAGTTTCTGAATCCACAGCCCAGCTAATCCCACTGCTCCAAATTCCTGCCTGGCAGCTGGGCTGAGTTCTCACACCCATTCCCTCCTTTGGGGCTGCACTTCCAGCACTGAGCCCATTCCCTTATGGGGCAGAACCCTGGGGCAATCCTATAACCCCACCTGAGCTGAGCCCATGCCAGGTGGGATCCTGTGGCACCTGAGGGCAGGGATGGGGTCCTGCCACCAATGCCAGCCTGGGATCTGGGGGAATGTTCCACTCACCAAGAACCATTCCAGCTCCAGTGCTGCACATCCCATCCCTGGGAGATGGATCTTCACTGCCCTGATGAATTTAACCCCAGCAGAGCAAAGTTGAGCTGATTGGGAGTGCTCTCCTCAAGCCTGACACTGAACACTCATGAAAACAAGCAAACCCCTAAATTTCCATTGGGAGAAGCATTCCCATTCCCATTTCCCACGTTCAGGGATAAGGGGAGGCAGGAAGCAAAGCACTTCCACAGCACACAACGCTGTGGAGCAGCTTCTGGCAGGGGGAGAGGTGCTTTGGTTTGGTGTCTTCGGTGTCCTCCTGAAGCCAAACCCTGCCAAGAGACCCTGGAGGTCACACTGTGCTTCTCCAGTGCCAGCCAAAGCTCATCCAGGGATTCTGTGCTCATTTCTTGAAAATCAACACAATTTTCCAGGGAACTAAACACTTTGACCATTAACTCACAAAAGCATTTACATCCTGCAAGAGCCACCGATGAAGAGAAGTCACTGGTTTATCTTGTAAACATCGTGCTTCAACCAGTGTGGAAGCCTGATATTGGAAATTAAGGATTTTCCTCCTGCTGAATGTGGAGCCATGGATAGATCAGAGTTACAAGGCTCCCATCACAACAAAAGGCCCTTTTTATTAATGGCTACTTTATCATTTAAAACAGGTCCGTGGTTACTTAAAATGGCAAATTGCTTTGCACTGTCCTCGAAGTGCATTGTATAAATATTGGATTAAAGCCTTAGCTTACACTTCATAAATAATTTATTTTTAAAATACCCTTCCCTGAGACCACCAGCTGGTGAGATGTTCAATTTTCTGGTAAAAACATGTATTTGTTGCCAGTCTTAGTTTAACTTGTTGAAGATTTGCTAAAAGCCACACGTGATAGATGCTGTTAGAAGTGCATTCCACCCAAACCTCAGGAAACTAAAAAGCCTCCTCGTGCTCCCAGGTTTTCTACCTCTGCATAAGCAGTTTCAGTTGCAGGGGGAAAGCTGAAATCTGTTCAAGGAAGCTTTCAAGCCTAATTTTCTGATAATCTGAAAATGGTTTATAGCATGTTATGTGATGATCAGGGAAGTTTATAGATTCCATTCCATTTCATTTCACTACAGTCCTTCTTCCTCCACCATTTCCATTTCGTGTTGCTGCATTTTAACTGCTGCACAAACTTGTTCAAAGTGCCAGACATTAAAAAAAAAATTCAAAGGAAACTTCAGATAATTAACTTTGATGAATGAGCATATTTTAATTCATGTCTGGTAATATTCTTGTTAATGACATGTCTGCTTAGGACATCCATTAAAAGTCCATTAACTTAACAGGGAAAGTCTAATAAAGTTATCCTGGAAATTTTCTGGTGTATTAACGTTATGGACTTTTAATGAATATCTGCTGCAGGAATTGCTATTAGCAAGGCTACCATTCTAATTAAACTTGGGCTCTGAGAGTGGAAAAAAAAGGTATAAAGATAACAACAAGCAGAAGTAGCACTTTTTGTGAAAATTACTCTAAGGGAGATTGGTTACAGGTCACAAATCATGCTATCAGTAACAGCACTAAATTACTCTCCCATGGCTTTTTTCTGCAGCCTGTCATCCAATATACCCACATGGAGAGTTCCCCTCATGGAATCCATTGCTGGGGCTCCTATTTACTTCTCTGTTGTGGAGACTGAACAATGCAAAGGCTTTTTAGGCCTTTCTAAAGGGCAGAAGATGAAAAACTTAAACAAATTTCTCATGACAATACAAGGTTAAAAATGTATTTAGGAAACCTGCTCCCTGTGGGCATCCAGCCTTCTCAGCAACCCACCTGAAGTGCAGCAAGTCCTGCTACATTTCTGCTGACAGTCCAATTATACAGCAAAACACCTTTTGATATGTAAAAATCTTAAATTCATAGAATCACAGAATGGTTTGGGTTGGAAGGGACCTTAAAGCCCATCCTACTCCACCCCCTGCCACGGGCAGGACACCTTCCACTAGCCCAGGTTGCTCCAAGCCCCATCCATATTATATCTATTTATACATACATATAACTTTTTATTAATATGAACATATGTATAAATCAACACCCTGATATACCTATTTTTTCATACTTATCCTTCACCAAATCTTCCAAACCAATCATTTCCCAGAAAGAGTCATCCCAGCCTCTGTCTGACGTGTAGGTCCACTTGCACACCACTGTACAGAGGGACCTACAAAAGAGACAACACATGATCAGGCAAGGGAACACAGTTGGGGTTAAACCCATCACTGGGAACAGGTTTCTGCCAAAGGATCTCTTCTAAACTGGTAGAAACTCAGGGCATAATGCTGACATTAAAAAAACTGGTTGCTGTTTGGAGAGCACATCTCGAGGACCTTAAAAGGACCTTGTGTTTAGGATTCTTCTCTGCTGAAACAACCCCTGGTCTGGCCACTTCACTGCATAAATCAAACAGCAAGCCTTGCATTTGCCTGGAGGACAGCAGAGCATGAGCACAGCAGCTCAGATTGCTGCTTCTCCAGGCCTTGGCAAAACTTCTAATTCCTAATTTTCAAAGCAAATTGCAATTTGCAGGAGGTCATGTATGTTCAAGCCTCATTGGTGATAAGCTGGGATTACACTGCAGGAGCAGAACACACACAAAAGGCCAGAACACCTGTAAAAACACCCAGAATGGTTTTCTCCCAGAATTATTGATATCCCCAGTCTCTCATTTCTCCCAAAATACAAGTCATGCTCCTGAAGATTTAGTATCACACAGACTGTTGTCTGTCTGAACACCAGGAATCACCTCAGAAGAGCAGTATTAAACTGTGCCTGAGAACTCAGATGTGTTAAAAATGCTAAATACCACCCAAAAATTGCAGCTCCACATAGGCCTGGCAATGCCACTGTCCCACCAAGGGCAGGACAACTCATGCACCTCAGGGACACAGAACACCTCCAAAGTTCTCAAAGAGAAACCCATTCAGAGCTGGGTTATCTTTGATGTTTAACACCACAGCTTCTTTGTGACTCATTTTTAGCCAAGGTGATCTTTCACAGACAGACTTTCCTCACCAGGATATTACAATTTGAACGTGTGTCTTCAAAGCAAACTCCATTTTACTGAAGCATTTGACTTTTTCTGGCAGTTTTGCATGAGTAAAATCCAAATAAAATTCCTTTCTAACTTTTTTTTTTTTTTTAGTAAAAGGAAACCTTCCCTTTCATCCAAGGGAACTATCTAAGGATTGAAATGGGAGTCACAGAATTGGAAAGGGCCATGGGCAGGGACACCTTCCATCAGTCCAGGCTGCTCAGACCCCTGGGCACAAAAAGACAAGCTATTTTTATTCACTATACACAGACCAAAGCTAAGGCTTTGGACACTGATACCACAGGAGGAGCCCTTTCTCACAGCTGGAAAATTATCTGGAACTCATATTCCATCTTCTGGGGGTTTACAATGAGGACCAACATCCTTTTTTGTGATACTGAGCAGATTGGGTGATTCCCTGAATTCCCTGAACTCCCATTTTCTCACCTAGGCCAGAAATGTATATTTTAAGTGCATCATGTTTTATTTCCTGCTGTTCTATTGGAGTGAGCACATTTTCACAACCAGAACACAGGTGATGTTCATTCACATCCCATACTATTTATATCCCTATAGATACTGTACAGATCATTACAGGGCTGCTCTTAAAACAGTTTTTACACCCTCACTTCTCTTATTTTATTAAGAGTTTAAGAACATATCAGACAATCATCATTCAGTGCCTGGTTAAAACACAGAAAAAGCACATGACCTGTAACTACAGCAAAGACAATGTTGATAAAAGAAATTCCAATTTCCAAGGATTTAAAAGCCAGACACAGAAATCTAATTAGGACCCTTGACAAAAATGGGGTGAATAAATAAATTCTAGGCTGAAGGAAACACTGGGAAAGAATAAACACTTTTTCCAAATCAGTTCAAACCCCTCATAAAATAGGAAAAATAAAGATGGGGTATTTACAATAAAAAGCACTTCATCACTGGAGGAAAAATTTAGACATAAAGAGCGAAACAACAATGCATCGAGTTTTCCCAAATATGGGAAATACCAAATCAGAACAAATTACCATCAGAACTCAGCATGTCTTTTTCTAATTAAATCCCAGCTACGAACTGATGCCACACCCTGAAAATTGCTGCAAGAGCAAGGGTTTTAAGCACGGCCAGTTGCCCCAGAGAGCATCACCCCAAGCACATGGGCCAGTGAAAGTGGGGATGGCAGGAACTCTGCCAGGCCACACAACTCCAGCAGGTCAGAGCCATCTCTAAATGCAAAGTGCTTCCAGCAGAAGGATCAAGAGATGACTTTTTTGGGTTGAGTTTTAATCATGGTATGGAAAACAAGCCAGGAAGGACAACCCCAAGTGAAGTGACTGGCAGAGCTCCCAGTGGAAGGTTCTCATACAAAGACCAACCCCAAATCTGAGCTGAAACACCAACACATCATGTTGGTAGGTTTTTATTGTCATGGCCACAGCAAGGACCTCGAAATGCTGTTGGAAACACAGTCCAGATGTTGACACTTCTCTGGGATTTAAGCTCCTTATTCCACTCTTGCTGCCACTCAGGTGTTTAAGGGAATAGTGTGGCTTTAGGGAAACCCTTACCATGTAAGAGACAGTGGCACACAGCAGAGAGCACTCTGCTCTCTTAGATAATGGTTCAAGATGAAGGAATGCATGGTTGTCACTGTTGAGGTCAATGGCATAGATATATATTACATAGATGTATATTAATTTTATAGCAAATCACTCAGAAATTCTCCTCCAGAGAAAAGGAAAGCACAATTCCTAACCTGGGAGAACTCTACCCAGGAAGGCACGATGGCACAGACCAAGTCACCACACCTACAAAGAAAGCCTCAACTGTGAGAAAATTCCATATTTCACAGCAACTCCTCAATGTTCTGAAGGCAGGGCAGACATTAAACAGAAACAGAACCCATATTCACTGCGGTATAGGCCATTTTTCCTAACTATTTGGCAGGATTGCCTCAATTATTTGGCCATAAACAGCAGCCTCGTGCTGGCTGAAGCTGGATGGTCCAGATGGATAGAAGCAAATGTTCCTCTTATTTTACTATCAGGCTCAAGTGGGTCCAAAGGGGCTGAGTTAACAGGCAATCCTTGAGGGCAGAGTGCTCTCCCAGCTGCCCAATCCAACCCAGGATTTGAGAAGCTGTGGTGTGGAACCCCTCAGCAGCACCAGCCATATTTAGCCAGGCTGAAACACCATGAATTTAAACACTCTTTTCCTCAAGCATATTCCCAACACAATGAAATGAAAGATTTCCTTTCCCTGTTCAGAACAAAAAGTTTTGCTTAGACTATTCCTACTGAAAAAAAAAAACCCTACTGTTGCACATGGAAAAATTCTGTTTTATTTAAACCAGATTTGCAACAGGAACGTGGTTATGTTTAGAGTTTTTTATAAATTCTACTCTACAAAGAGCTATAGGATCCTACTTGCATCCAACAGCCTCAAGAAGAGCAAATCCCTGCCACATTTGTCACAAATGTTCCCTAAAGCATCTTGCACTGTCCACTCTGAGTTCTTGCACATCCCTTGCTGAGGACCAGCTGTGGATGTGCTGAAGTCCTGCATGACCAGAACCTGTGGAGCCTTACAGAGAGTCTGTAGGGATTGAACACACACTGGGAATTCCCAAAAGGCTCTCTGCAAGCAACTATTTGTCCCCACTAACTTGCCAAAGGATCCAGGGCAAGTGGACTTGTGGTCACTCAGGTACTCAAGGTGAGTTGGGATGTGGCTCTTCCCACATTATCTGCCCATTCTCAGTATTATCTCTCGCTCTGTTGTACTTCTTGGAGAGAAGGAAATCAGATGCAGTCATTAAAAATGGGAAATACTGCCCATTTTTGCTCTAAGCCACCTGCATCAAACGTATCTAAAAGGGAAAGGTTGCAAAAAACTCCTCCACAGCTCTTAAGAGCCACCAGAGCTTTAAACTTTGGTCAATTCTTTGCTGACACCACTTCCCACACTCCAAATGGGATAAAGTGGGCATGGACACGACTCCCAGCTCTGCAGAGATTCTGTCCAGCCTGGGACAACACCTGCTATAAAAATACAGTTTGGGGGACACTTCACAACTGCAGTTGTCTTCTGGAAGTCATCCTAATTTGGAATAGGCCAATAGGTAAGTAAGTCCTGCTAACTAGAATTTATTAAAAGCAACATTTTTTTTCCTGAAAAGTGACCCCATAAGACATTTCTACATGACCTTCCATTCCAGAGGGTTGGTACTATATTGGAAAATGAGTCAGGCACCAGCTTGAAGGGCAGAGACCTCTGTCTGGGTCACCCTGGAGGGAATGGAAGCTTTGCTCTTGATGGCAAAGCAAAAGGATCTGCTTCATTCATCCCAACTGCTCAGAGATGAATTTAAACCCATAACCTTAACTAATTTTGCAGACATCATTAACAGTGTGATATTTATTCACGGGATGTGCTCCCTGGATCTCCATCCAGTGGGGATGAACCAAAAGCAGCTGCACCTGCTGAGGGCTCTACCAAAGCTCAGTCCTGCAGAAGTGAGGCCATGGTACAGTCAGACCCCAAAAGGAACAGAGTGGAGAGGGATAAAGTCACTTCCCATGGTCTGCTGGGCAGATTTATTTGAAGCTACAAAGAATCAAGAGCTGAGAAAGCTTTATGACGTTGTGAAGGCAACAAGGAGACCTGAAACAATGGAGTGTGGCTGTCACAACTTCAAATGTGTTTTTCCTTTTGTTCTGAAAACTTCAAATTTAAAACAGATTTTGGATTCAAGTTCTGCCCAAGCGAACATCTCCACATATTGACATGTGGACCAAGCTGCCAATGTCCTCCCAAATCATGCACCCCCAGTCTCCAAGCTTCTCTCTCACAGGAAGGAGTGATTCCCTGCTCTAACACAGCCCCAGACCCGACTGTGGTTTGTGCAGCAATGTTCCAAGACAAAACCATGGACAGCCAGCACACACTCCAGCATCCAAGAACAGAACTGGGACTGCTGCTGCAAGAGCATGAAATACAGCTGAGCTTATCACGGAGCAGGAGGAAACATGGAATTGCTTCTGCTTCCTTAATGCCATACCCATTAACAAATGCCCTTTGGAACAGAACCACGCTGTTGGATCCACTGGTATTGACACCTGGCATGCCAATGGCTCTGCCTGCTTTGAGGGAAAAAGGGGAAGAGGGCACTTTGTCCTAAGGGAATAATTCTGAGTAACAGGAGAAAAAAATGTGGCACTTGATCATTCAGCCTTGAAATGCATAAAATGTGTGAGATGCTGCCCATGCTGAATGTTGGTAAAATCATTTCAAGTCATGGTAAAATGTAATCCTCTGATGAAATCAGAGAGGTGGGTTGAGCTCAGGGGGGTTTGGGAAGAGCTTCACTTGCTGTCCCCCCATTCCCACAATGCAAATCCCGAGTTCCCAATATTTCCAGCACACTTTGTGGTTATTGCCTCGGACCCAAAGCCCATGAAACTCCTGCCTGCCCAAGCCCTTTGTCTCAGCACGGCCCTGCGACACGACTCGTGCCTGGAAAGGGTTTTCTTCTTCCAACAAACCATTAACCAGCCAAACAAAGCAGGCAGGTGGGGAAGGCTGTTTGGGACAAGGAGCAGACACATTCCAGTTGCACTCACAGGCCCTGACTTTCAGTCTTTGCATGTCTGAGGACTTAAACTTACTCAATAAACTCTGGAATCAGAGTTAGCAACCCAACCAGCTTCGTCCTCTTCTTATGCTCTGGGTAACACTTGTATTTATCACAAATAATTCAAAGTGGTCTGGCTGCCATTTAGATTTTTTTTTTTCTTAAGGAAGTTAAATATCACAGAAAAAGAGAAGTTTTCTCCTTGCTTTGAAATCTTCACTAAAACTGCAGAGAAAAAAATGAATAATACAAATATGAATGGCCAGAATTCGTTAACGGTAAGGTCAGTGTCATATTTCCCAGGTGGAATAGGATTGAACTCCAGAGCTCAACCTTTAAAAGTTAATGTTCAAAAAAAATTATTTGGCTTTTTCCCTTTTTTCCTCACCATGAGGGAAACTGAATCTCAGAAAGCAGCTCTTCAGTTTCAAAAAAAAAGGGATTTAAGAGCAAAGTGTGCAAGTCTGGTAGGAGACACCAGAGCACAAAGCCACCACCCCAAAGGACAGTGAGCAGCTCATGCCCTACAAGCTGGATACTTGACCCCAATGAGGATACTGATATTTGACTATTTAATACCTTTCCAAACCCTTTCAAGCCTTTTTGTTGGTGTTGTTGCAAAACATCATATTGAAGTACCACATTTGGTGTAAAGATTTCACAAGTTTTCTTCCAAACCCGTGTTTAAAACCTTTGTTTGATGAGATACCTCATTCCCTCCATTGTTTCCTGCACACTCACGACTCAGTGACCTTGTAGGGTCCCAACCCTCCCCACAGCCAACAAGAGGAAATTTTGGGTTAAAAACCTGTGAACTTGCATCCAACAAGTCCTCTTGGCTCTCCTGAGCACATCCCACCACCGCTCACAGCCCTCACATGAGCGAGCAGCAAAGGCTTTCAATTAGCAAATCAAAAAGTGAAAAGCTATTTTTGTAAAAGGGGGGAAAAGTATTAATCAGCTCCAACCCTGCTCTAGTATTTGGTGTTCATGCTGTAACACTCAAGAGGTTTCTGGCTGGTTTTTTAAATCACAGAATTTTCTAAGCACGTCAGTTGCTTACTTAAAGGGATAGATTTTATTGTATGAAAAACACAATTCACATTTGCAATTTTCTACACCCACATCTATAATTAATCTCCTCTGAATACAGCCACTCCCTGACAAGATTCCATGTTATATTTAAACTCTGGATGCCACTTTGAAAAGAAAAAAAAAAAAAAAAGAACAATAGGATCATTTTCAAAGCCTACATAGCAGCACAAGGTTTCAAAGCAGCAAAGTGCTTTAAACTCTGGCATCAACCTTCTGACCACCCCAAGCAGAGCAAAGAGTGACCTCCAGTTATCACCACAGTGAAAACGTGTTGGATGAGGTACCTTAAAAATTCACCTTTTCAACAACTTGCCAGAGATGTGAAAGTGTGCATTTAATGGACAAGTATTACAAGAAAACCGGCATGTTTAACTCTTTCATAAATACACACACACATGTATTTATACACACACAGAGGTTTAATTTGGTTTGGGAGAACGTGCTTGTCTATGTTTGCTGCAACCTATTTAAACCTGTCTTTAAAAAATACAAATAAATGCATCAAGCACTGCAAGTACCAAAAAAGTCACACGACAGAAGGTGAATCACACCAACTACAGTGAAATGATGTTTCTTCCATTTGTATCAAAGTTCAATTCTTTTAAAAAGTGTGTTTCTCCTTAGAAACAGGCTATCAAAAGACTGAAATACTTGGACTCTTGAATTCAGCTTTCCTAGAAGTTATGTCACCAAACCTGAAGGGAACCATCCATCCCAAGTGCAACATATCAAGGCAGATTAATCCCTTGTGTGCATCTAATAATTTCAGTGGATTCATACCAGGGATGCACTTAGTTAAACATGTTGAGTTGGACCAGAAAGTACAAAATAAGAAGATTTTATCCACCCACATATGCCTCACCATGTCATGAGGCAAAGGGAAGCAAACAGTCAGCAGACTGCTTAGCTTTTTTATTAATTTCATTCTGTATTATATTACAGACACCCAACAAAGACTCAAGCCCATTGTCTTCAGCATTGTTGAAAAAATCATAATGAGACACAGTCCTAGACAAAAAAATGTATTGTCTAGACAAATCAGACATAGCATGTGGGATTGGAAATATTAATCCATCCCCTTAGAAGATGGCAAACAGAGGCAAAAAAACCTGAGGGATTTGGCCAGGGGTCAAGGAGTAAACCTCATTCAGACCCCTGAGCTGAATGCTGAAGTGCAGAGACTCAGCCAGGAGGAAGGACACCATCCACAAACTGTGATGCTGAACGTGTTAAAAACCTTCCTGTGGACAACCACTGAATCCTTGAATACGAGAGGAACAAGAAGCCTGCACATATATAAAAGTGAATCACTGGTTTAACTAATCACTGTATTGAGTTTTAAACACTTAATAAGTGGAGGTGATGAAAATAAAAAAAATCATCCAAAACTGGCAAGGGAAATTTAAAGCAAGACTGGAAGCAGAGTCCACATAGCCCAGCAGCCTCAGGACCTCCCTCCTGCCACTCTGCAGCATCAGCAACCCTTCAGCCCCATTGCAGCACAAAAACATACATCTCTCAAGCTCAGCATTTCAGGCAGACCACTCTGCCATAGGAAGTCAAATATTTGGTTCAATTAAGAGCTCGTATTTAAAAACCCATATTTTGTCCTGTTACTTTCTCCAGGCAGCTAAAAATATGAGACAACTAAGACTGAAAGTGTCAGTGCCCAATGCACAGCTCTGGAAGGCTGAGCTTGAGCAAACCTAGCACAGCTTGAGGCTTCACCAAGCACTCCATGAAGGCAGGGGAGGGATTAAGCAAAGACTACAAGTCACTGAGGAAAGGGAAGGTGGATCTCACTTCCCTGGCTTTTTAAACAGCATGAGGTTATTCCCTTCAGCCACACCAGTTTGTCCCAGCACATCTGTCAGCACCACTGGGTGCCCCAGCCCCACATCTGTGTTATACAGAGATATGTCAGGTATTTGGTGTTGCAGGGGCAGGCTGTGGGAAGGCCACCCTGTGTCATCCCAGTGGGAGAAGAGCAGACAACATCCCTGTTAGGGAGCACAAGGATTTGGGAAGTTAGGAGGTGGGTTAGGAAGGGGGGCAGATGCTGAGGGTGATGCCTGGCCAGCACCACGTGCACAGTCACACTCCAGACACGCAGCAGGAAAGCAAATCTCCACACCAGATGCCCCACAATGTGGTTTCTGCTGTCTTCATGTAATGGAATAGGATTAGAGTGAAAAGTTAGTGAAAAGCCCCAGCCTGGCAACCTTCACAGTGATATTTTAAGAGGGAGAACTGTTAGTCCAGAAATCTCTACATTTTACTAATCCATGAGAAAATAATGTACGTATTCCTAACACCAAACCTGCTGATAGTCTAGTTGGATGTAGGTGTGAGTAGGAAGTTCTGAAGAACTGTCTCAGGGGGTTAAGGGGAGTTCTTACCAGCTGAGTCAGGCTGTGCTGAAGGGGAACCTCTGCCCTTGTGGCCAGACAAAGCCTAAGTGAAAGCAGAGCAGGAGCAGGGACATTGCCAAGAGTGCTGCAGGAAAAGAAAGCTCTAACAACTGCTTTTTGATGGAGGCTGATCCCATTTCACATGCTAACCTGCAGTGTTGAGCACCCCTCCTTTGGTTTGAGTCTGCAGGCCAGGACACAGCTCCCATGTGCACCTGAACCAAGAACACCAGACATCCCTACACAGGCAACGAGCTGGGTTCACATAAAATCCTAAAATCACAACCCATTCTTAAATAATAGATATATTCAGTCAGAATTTACAGCCATTAGTATCAATTTTTGAAGACATTGTGTTAAAGTCATTTAAATCACAGCAAAAGCAGGAGGGCTCGTTTCACTTCCATCATACATGAACTGCATGCTTGTATTTTAATACCTCAAATTAGAGCAACAGTGCATCTATTTCTAGCCTATCTTTAATGGTTTGCATTTACACCTCTTTGGAACTGCACTTACATAGAAAAGAGGGTAAATTTTTGAGCCAATCTCAAAAAGCAAAGAGACCAACAGTATTGTTTGGATAGCTGTGGGATTTCACAAGCCAAACAAAGAAAACCCCACCAAACAACCACTAGGAGGTCTGAAAATGGTAACAAGCGAGTAAAAGTACACACAAATTTCCATAAAGTAAGAGAACGAAAAAACCTTTCAGCTTGTTCACAACAGTAGGGAGAGGAATGGGAGATCAATACAGCAAATAGGGAAGGCTAGAGTAGATAAATCAAGGGTTGTTATTCCTCAAAATACAGCAATAAAGGCACTCAAAAAAAAATAAGCAATCATTCTGAAAAAGGGCACTGCTGGGACCAAGAGAAAAGGAAAACAAAAAGGAGGCTGCATTACACAGGTATCTAGACTGTTTCCAGTCAATATGAGAGCAATAACATCGGGGCACATAAATGCTCATTAACTGTCCCCAAAAGGATGCTCACATGTTCTCAGTTCTAGGATTGCTCTCCCCTTTTATCTCCCCTGAACCCATCACTGCTGCCACAGTGAACCACAAGGGACAGCACAAAACCAGCTCCACTGGGACTTGTTCTAACAACAAACCAAGCCCCAGGTCACTGCCAGAGGGGCTCAAGGGAAGATGCTGCTCTTCTCACTTCAGGTGTTTCAGCCTGTGACACAAGGCAAGTGGACACCAATGGTTTTCACATTCATTTAGACCTTAAAAACAACTTCAGTCCACCTGGGAATGCTCCTGCAGAGCTCTCTCAGGGCCAGGGCTCACCCTGCCAGGCACTGCCCCAGCTTGCCTGGCCCCAGCACTGCAGAGGGTGATGGTTGAACCTGCAGGGTGGAGTTCACCACTGCCCTAAACTCTAATGAACCCTTTCATGCAGCTCTAACAACACTACAGTATTTGTCTTTCCTGGGACCTGAGTTACACCACAGTACTTGCAGAAAATACACTCACAAATGCTGCAAGCACAAAGAATGAGCTAAAAGTCAATTCAAAGCCCCTGTGTTAGAGGCCTGAAAAAAATGCTTTAGTCCCTCTTTGATGGTTTATAGCTTTTTAACAAAAAAAAGAGAGAATGTCTACATTTATGTGTTTTACCAAATCAAAAGATGAAATTAAAAAGATCGCTGATCAAAAGAACCTACTTTTTATATAAGAGAAATTAAGAACAAACTTTATAAACACAATTTTGCAGACTACTATTTTTCTACAAGCTTGGTCTTACAAAGACTCAGGTGTGAGTAACTTGACCTGAACAAACAGTGTCCCTGATGTCAGTGGGAGCATTTATGGGAGTCCCTTGTCTGCATAAGGATTGTGCCTGACCTATTCCCATGGGATGGTCCTTGCTCCCTCCACAGCCAGCCCAACACCACCAGGCTGGACCTTCTGCCATTCCTGTCAGTGCCAAGTGGTTTGCACCTTGACAAAGAAAAGAACCAAGAGAATTAAGTCCCTGCTGTTCCAAGAGGTGAAAGGCCAACTTTCACAGGACACAGAGATCCCAAGGTGTGAATTTAACCAAGTTCTCCTGTCCTGACTTGCCATGGATGGTGTGGGAGTGATGGGGAGGGACAGCACGAGACCTGCAGGAATCAGAGACATGCAACTGTGCAGTGCAGAAATTAAAACCATAAATAAATACATCTACATCCAGATCAAAAAAAAACAAGTCCCATCTAAAGAGAATTTTCTGGAAGAAGGAATAACATGTCATACCATGGACTAAATTCACAGTACCTGAACATCTGAAGGTGCTTTTGTCATACAACAAGTGCTGCCAGTCACGTTGGAGCAACACACTACCTGAAAACTTCTCTGCGTGGACAGACCTTGATTTTTCCAAAAACACAGTTTCTTCCTAATCAGTGCCAATTAATCTCAACCAACAACCTACAGACAGTTTGCAGATTGGTATCTGTGCCATCCTCAAATGACAAACTATCTTTTCGAGGCCGTAAGCGGCCCAAAAGTTCAGAGAAGGCAAAAGAACAGTGTGAGGACAACAGTTCCCCAAACATCCCTCCCACCAACAGCCTGTTCATACCAACATGCCTGGACAGCAAATAAAGGACCCAGACCAGCAAAGCACTTAAGCACAGGCTTTAACTTGGAGCACGTGCCTTAAGTGCTTTGCTGGAAAAGGGCCCAAAGCAAAGAACGAGCCTGGGTAAGTGCAAAGCCCTCCAGAACTGCAGGGGCTGCTTTGTTTTCCCAGCCCAGTTGCTAGTAAACACACACTGGGGCTCAGCACCCTGCCCAGTGCATTTAGCCCCTGTCACAGGCAGTGTGACCTGGGCCAACCCATCTCTTCACCCAGCAAAGTGCCACGGGTTGGGAAGGGACTGCAAGGTGTGCTTGGCATTTCGGCTACTTAAAAGGCACAAGTAGGAGCAGCATCTCCACATCTCTTACAGGACAACCCACATGAAGGCTCCAACCATTAAATACTCCTTTAGCAGCTCACCACACAAACCTGCACTGTCCTGACTCTTCCTCCTCTTACATCCAGCTCCACAGGACGGATTTTGGAGACCTCATAAAGAGGGCACAAAACGCTGCCACAGGAGCAATGGCTCTTCTTGCATGTCCCACTCGTGAAGGAAAGCCAAGCTTGAGAAGATAACTCCTGACTCTGGGCCTTGGGAATGTGAGTGTCTTTTTTATTACCTCCACCTCGGCCCATTAATAACATTTTTATAAGTATCAAATTTGCCCCCAAACCAAAATGAAAACAAAGTTCCCTAGAATAGCTTAAGCAATGCACTTAAGTTAAAAAAAGAAGGACTGGAACCCAAAAATGGAAAGATGATTAGGGAGGTAGGTGAAGTTTGAATGAAATAATAATAAAAGCCCTAAGAACACATCATATATTCATAGTTCTTGAATCATTAAGGCTCTGCATGACAGCTCTCACAAGCACCACTATGGCAAACTCACTGACTTTTAAGCAGGAGTGAAAGTGTTTAAGCCCTAGGACAAATAATTTGAAAATCTCAGCACTGATCTCAGAGAGTTTAAAGGAATGCAGACTGCCCAAAAACACAGCAGCTGTTTGTTTTTTCTGCCACCTTTCCAAGGTTCATGTCTGGAGTGAGGATAAACAGTTCTGAAAAAAAGTTATGTGGAGTTCAGACTTTAAGAAAATAAAACATCAGACTAGTATTTCTTGAAGAAAGAATAAAAAAAGCCCCGAACCTTAAATTACTCAGCCCTGAAAGTTTTCAGGTAGAGCTCTCAGGAGCAGAGCTATATGGCTAGAGGCTTCAGTATATTAAAAAGTTTGCTCTAAACCAGTCTGCATTTTCAAAAGCCTGTCCTGATGTGGTTTTCTTGAGCAATATTCCCCCAAGCAGAGTTTCAGACTTAATGAGGCCAAACTGTATTCCCTATTTCATGCACACAAATACAAACAGAGGCCCTTTCAGATAAACCAACAAGTAAATGAGATAGTGGATGAAGCCTCGATGAGCCTGGAGTGGTTTCCATCAGCACAGTGTCACAGGCAGCAGGTTAATTCGTGCTATGTCATTTTGGACATCTTTCTTTTTACTCTACTCCCATCCCTCTTTGTGCCAAAGCAAGTAAGCACCTACTTTAATTCATTAATATGTCTTTTGATAGGCTGGGCAATCAAATCTTTTAACATTTTAGTAGGTCTGAGTTTCCTTTGATCCACCTTTAAAGAGACATACCCTGGACAAGAAGGAGTTAACAGGAAATTTCCTTGGCTAACTTACCAGTGGAGCTAACTGGTGAAAATAAGGATTGTCTGTGTTGTTACAGGCAGGTCAGGGATAGCAGGCACCGTGTTGAGATTCAACATCTGTTTATGAACTGCCCTTATACACAAAATGAAGAGCTGCTGCAGGACAAAATAGACAGAACCAGACTGTCTTAAACAAACTGGAATCCCTGCAGAGACTTCCCCTGTCACACCCACACCTGGTGCTAGGGGGGCACCTGAAAGTAAAATTATACCATATTTCTTCTTCTCAGAAGAGTCTGCCTTTGGTATTTTATATAGAAGGAAAAGCCAGCATCAGAAACTCCCAGGAAGAGTTTCATGGAAGGGATCACAGAAGATGGAAACCACAGGAAAGCAGTTTTCTGTGTATTTTGTGGAGTGTTCGCCCCCTCTCATCATTTTTAATTAAAGAAGAAAACACCTTACTGTGCAGATCAAGCCTCATCACTCAGAAGAAAGAGCTCCCCTTGGCAAATGAGGCTGGAAGGAGAGGGGAGGATCTAAACAGTGTCAAAACTGTGAGTCTCAAACTACAGCGAGTGAGAGTTGAAGT
Source organism: Xenops minutus (assembly GCA_035221455.1). Lineage (NCBI taxonomy): Eukaryota > Metazoa > Chordata > Aves > Passeriformes > Furnariidae > Xenops > Xenops minutus. The sequence continues at coordinate 2,962,135 of JAWWEE010000004.1, forward strand.
TACATCCCTCACCCTAACAACGTGTACACCACATGGAAAAATGGGAGTGGGATTTGGGGGTGGGGAGGGGTTGGATGTAACAGGAAAATCTTTGCACATCCTCAAATTTTTCCCAATCACTTTAAAATTAAACTAACAGCCATGGTGGAATCTGAAATCTCAACTATCCTGTCCACAGGAGAATGAAGTTTCCTATGCCTGCAGGGTCTGCCAACCAAGAAGAACAACTGCAGTCACCTCTGCAGGATCCCACCACAACCACCACTGCTTCATCTGCCTCCTCTCTGGAGGCAGGCAGTCAGAATCCTACCATCGACATTTAATTAAAGAAGGTAGGAAGAAAATAAACAACCTTCCTTGGAATGTCTTTGATTCCATAACTACATATACATTTCATCCACTGAAGGCTGAATTACAGCCTTTCATCTAATGAACAGCTTAATGGAATGGCACTGGAATAAAGGATGGGGCAAGGCAAAACCAAACCCTTGGTGATTTAATAGAGCCCAATATGTATTTATATAATCTCAGGCTCACTATCTGGCACCATCAATCTGCACAGTGCAGTGCTGCCCACCCCAGTGCACAGCAGGCACTGACCCCCAGTCCAGACCCAGAGCTCCCTGGGAGCAAAGCAGCAGATGGTCCATGACAATGGAGAAATGACAGAGCACATACATAGAAGTGTCTGCTTTCTTCAGACACATTCTTGAAAGCACTGTATCATTGATCTAAGATTATTTTTATAGGCAGATGACAGGTCAAGCATAAAAGTGCTCTGTTTTAAAGGTTACGGAGTTGGCACGCTTGGTATCACTGCCATGGACAAAGAATAGTTTGCTTTTGAAGTCTTCCTTGTCAGGTTATTTACATTTCACAGTTAAAAGGCTCCTCTCTGGAGAACATGAATGCAAAAACAAATAAGAGAAAAAGTCCTAGGCAAGCTAATGCTCTGTAAAGAGATAATGTAAATCAACCCTGACACCATCAGTGTCATCCTAAAGCACGCTGAGAATTTCCAGGGAAAGTTACTCACACTAAGCAGATTTAGATGGTCAGCCAAGAAAAATAAAGCAAACCTGTAGGTAAACTGCCTTCCAGGCCAAGGCTGTTGCTACAGCCATGGATTACAGGGAAAGGGAGAGGAGGAACACTCCACTGGGGAAAAGCATTTGTTTGGGAAGCCTGGTGGAAGAACTGGTCCAGAATAAATAATTGATAGTGTGATCTGTGAAAATGCCTATGGAGTACGACACCTAATTCTCACTGCAAGGCAGGCAAAGCTGGGTGCCCAGCTAAACTCTTAGAGGAATGTTACTCCTCAAATTATACAGCTCTTTTCCCAGCTATAAAATAATAATGCCATTTTCTTACTTCAGAGCAGCATTTAAAGCCTGAATTTATTAAGACTCTTTCATATGCAAGGTATTACAGAAGACTAAAGGTTTTTTAAAAAAAAAAATTAAAAATCCAAAGACAAGATGAAAAAGCTCCTTATGGAATAATAAATTTCTGTGAGTTTTAATACTTCTCAGGACCGTATGCACATACACAATGCCCAGACTTCATGCCACACAGCTTTCTTTTCCTTCCCTGGATGAGAACACTCCTGGAATGTTATTGTTTTCAGGGGGGTGGTTTTTAAGAATTTACTGTGAATACATGCATTATTACATACGTGCACACTGAAACGCTGCCAGGGCTGCAAATGACCCAGGAGTTCAGAAACACCACTATTTTCTTATCTGCTCCAAATTTCTGCAAGGAAGCAATTGTTACCCAGCTCTGGCTGAACACAGACCCAAATCTCACAGGGGACAAGGGCTTTGCGTGGGGCTTTCCGTGCTGTGTCACACAAGGAAGGGCTCAAAGGACATGACAGGTTGTTTATGACATGCCTTGTACCACCAGGGTCTGATCTCTGATGGTGTTCACAGGAGCTCAGACACCCTGAGCACCCAGTGGGGGCCTGAAGATGACTGTAAAAAAGGAGATGAAGAGAACTGAAAGGCAACAAACTCCTCTGTGGTTTCTGTCTTGCCTTTCCTCAGAATTTAAGGCCATAACACCACAACCTCCCTCAATGCCCCAGCACAGCACAGTTACCCAGTGCCACCATTAGTGAGGATCCCAGCAAGACAGAGCTCAGACACTCCCAGCCATCCCTTCACAAACTTTATTAAGTCAAGATTATCATCTGGACCTCAGAGAAGTTAATAATTACAGTGCCCATATATATCTATATTGCTCCTGCACAGCATCAACAATGAGAGGGTTGTTTAAACACAGCTTCTTTGCTCCCATGGAAAGCTGTGTGTGCACCACTCATCAGCTCAGTAAATGTTAATTACCACTAAAAAAAATAAAAGATGCACTTAGTATTTTTATTTAAGAGGCTTTTTATGACGTAGGATGTTGCATTTTGAGACCTATGACAACAATGAATATATGAATTCTGATTTTTTACTTTCTTCATTATTACTATTATTTTTCTGAAGTGCTGGAGGACATTTTAACCATCACACAGACACTCACACTCACACACACACGCTCTCAAACTACCACACCAGGCAAGATCAGAGCTTAACAGCCAACAAAACACACATTCAATCCCTGAGATCATTTTCCTGAAATAGAAAACTACATATGTTTCTCAAATTTCACATCAAGCCACTGCACGGCCCGAGCTGCAGGGGAGAGGGGAGCCAAGCTGCCTTTGGGTTGGGGGGGGGGAGGCAGGACCTGAAAACAAGACGATTCCTCTCATATCACCACGTTTCTCGTGCCCAATCTCGGCTGAACAAACACCCCCGTGGAACTGTGTTTGGAGCTGGGCTTGCTTATCAAGCAGCCTTTGCTTTGTCAAATTAAGACACATTGCCTTGGATTAGTGAGACTCCCTGAGTTCACGATGACTTCATGGTTGGCTCAGAGTTCACTGTCTCCGTGGAAAGCTGCCAGGAATACATCCACTGCCTGCCCCAACCCTTTCTATACTGACCTAGCTGGCTTTTTTTCCCTTTCAGCAGCAAAAGAACACAATAGAAAACAAAGGGCTAGATACTACCACAGCTAATTAACAATCCTAACAGCTTAAAAAAAATCAGCAGAGGAGTAAATATTTGAAGATCTCAATGCAAGGCTCTGCAATGCAATGTCTCAATGTATGTCCAAAGCTGCTGGAAAGGGACAATGCAGGTTTTCTTCACAGTGAGACACCATGAAGGGCTCCTGTTCTTGTGGAAAACACATTAAGCTTCTTTTGCTAATATTTTGTAAAGGGCACTTGTACAATAACAATAGCTAAAGCTTCCTGTTTGCCTGTGTGCTTCCTGGCTAAGGTTAACGAGACCTGCTAGCAATTCCCTTTAGCACACAGAACTCTTTCAGGTTACTCTGAGGACTCAAGGACACCTCGTTTTTAAATTCAAAAGAAAAAAGAGAAATCTAACAGTAATGGCCCACACTGCACCTGCCCTTCACAGTCCTGGACACTTTTCCAGCTACACTTTTCTGGATCAGCCCGTGTGTCACCAGTCTCCCCAGAACATGTTCTGAATTTATTAAAAGCCTGATAGCAAGAGAATTCTCTCATTTGGCAAAGACGCCGTCACAGGGACACTTGCTTTTGGCTCCATGACAAGAAATCCAGGGTACTTTGTTTGTCCAACCCACACAAACACCATCCCTCCTCCCCTCCCAACCAGCCCTTCAAGATCATTCTCCCTTCTGCAGAGACTTCTCCAAACAAGTCTGGAGTCTTGGGTTTCACGCCACAAACAGGACACAGCCCCCAAGTGCAGCTCAGGATACTGTCACTGCCACCCGGGCTCAGCACTTGGGAAATATTCCCTGGGCCCTTTCCCTTCCACGGAGAGGCTCGATTTTCAAACCAGCAGGCACAGAATATAAACAAGAAGCCAAAGTCCAGGGCCTGGCCAAAGGGTATACATTAGTCATGGCAAGGCTGGGAAGGAAGGGAAGGGCAGCTGGCCCCAAAAAGTGAGTGTCTGCACTGCTGCAAGGATTGCCCAATCCTTCAAAAACACACAGACATCCTCCAGATAATCATCTAACTCACACCAGTTTCTTTTTTCAACTCTAGACATTAGCTCTTCTCCTTTTTCAGAGTTTCCAGCCTACCTGGGTAAAACATTTGGTGAGGACTCCCCTGGCAGAGCAGTAAAAGCAAGAAACCTCCTAAGAGTGTGTGGATGTATCAGCTCAAGAGGTGAAGAGCCAACAGAGGGATGAGCAGGAATGAAATCCCAAAGTTTTCAGCTCCCTGAACACCTCTGAGGGTACAGATTTAATTCAGTCCTCCCAGTCCCACAGGGGATGTAACAGAGCAGGGACCTCAATCCAGACTCTTGGATTCCAGAGCACCCTCCCAGCTTAAGGTTTGGCTAAAAACTTCCATCACTGCAGTTCAGCAAAGGAGCAGTTATGGATCCCAGCAGGTTTTGCATCAAGCCCAGTAACACCCAAGGGGTTCCCTGGATTTCAGTCAGTGCAAGGGAACCGTCTCAAGCCCTAAGGACAAGTAACTGGAAACGGGTTACAAATAAACCTTAAGGACTCAATCACTGCTTAACTTAAAGACTCAGCTATTTAAATGTGCACAAGCCAAGGAACTCATAAATAAAAGATAACAATTAGTCAAGGTATCTTCCTGCTGAAAATACACTGTGTATTAACACACTATCTGCCTCTCACACACATACAGACAAATATGGGTTATGTGGCTCCCAGAAATGCCTGTTATCAACTACAAGCATTTGCTTTTCACTTTGCAGCCTGCAATTACCATAACAGACAAATTTCTTTCTTATAAAACAGATTTTCTCTGGAGAAACTCACGATCCTGAGATCTGCTGGAAGCAGATCACTTAGACAAGTTCTCCCCAAGTATATGAAATGTGTGTTCCACCCTTTTCCCTGTCGTGATGACAAGCAGCTGAAGCCTGACCAGACAACTATTTCCACAGGACAATTATTTGCATCAACATCCCTATATGAGATGAAGTCTCTACTAGGTAATACATTACTTGCCCCTAAATATTAACATATCTAGAGGATAATAAAGTGGGGGGAAAAAATCTGCACAAATATTCAGTTTGTTCCAGCTTCTCTTTGGTGATTTTGGGAGGTGGCCTGTAGCACAATGTTGGACACTCCCTATCTCAATAATGTCAGCCTGACATTCTTCCCTGTGGTTCCAAATCCTCCTGCCCAGGTTTAATCTCTCATTAGTTACAGCTCATCGTAAATGCAGCAGACACCAGCTCATTTTGCAGTGAGTTGCTCAGGACTGGAAGTGGCCCTGAAGCAGAATTGGGTCTAAATACACAGGACCTTTGAGAAATTTGTGTGTGAATCCCACTCAGCCAACAGCTCAGCCTTGCTCTTATGTGCAATATAATCCTTAGGAGACCTTAGAAACCCACTGAAATCACGGGTGTGCATCATCTCTGGTAAGAGCTGAGAAGTCCCAACAGTTTAAAATGTGTTAACTGAAGAGCTGTCAGTAACACTTTAATGCAGAATAGCTCAGGAAAACTCAGTGGTCTTTCATCAAGAAGAAATAATAGAAAAATAACTCAAATATGGACTATTACAGGCAACAGCCTTCCAAGAACAATGGGAATCAACGATTTGGAGCTGGTCCTTTTGCAGCTGATGGGTGGATGTTGCTCAGTGAGACGCAGAGCAATTTCAAAGCCAGTAGGCAAAAAAGTCTCAGAGTATCTTTGAGGGCAAGAAGCCTTTGCTGTTTATTACTGTTCCACTGGAAAAAACCTTGGCAACAAGGCAGCTCAGGCCAGCAGAATGAAAGGGGAAAGAGAAACAATTCCATACTCAGAAACACATCAAGAACTGCTTTTCAAACAGGTCCCATTCTGATCTCACACACAACCTGAGTGACTTCACTGAAGGCAAAAAGACTATACATGGTTTTTTACATAATGTTTTAGAGAGCCCCTTCAAAATTTAAAGAAGCAAGGTCTTTTCTTTTGGAATTGCATTTATTTTGGTGAAATCCTCATCACCAAAACAAATCTTTAAAAAAATGAATCTTTCTTTTATCAGGGCCAAGTCCTGTCTGATTCACAGTGAGTAACACCATGTCTTGCCCTGTGAATGGGCTTCTTTGTGCTCCAGGGGAGAAAAGGTGGGAAGAATCTTACACTTGATAAATCCTCAATTCCCTTCTATTATGAGAATATGCAGGACAAATTATTTTACTTCACCAACCCACATGGAAATTCCCCAAAAACAGGCATGCATGGGGGAAAAGCAGAGAAAGGGAATAAAAAAATTGAGGTTTGAGTCCAGCAAAACATTTCTTGTCCTTATTTTCCTGTAAGACATTCCACTAGAGCCAAAACAATGGGATAATTCTGGGGCAGCACATTAAGGCAGCAAAGGAGGATGTACAAGGAACTATTTTATCCAAAACAGAAGACTCTCAACCAAAAACAGGGGAGGATTTAGTCCAGAAAGTCTCTTCCCAACTTTTACCAATACAATCAAAAGCTTTTTGAATAATCAAATTGTCACCGCTAAGGAAAAGAATTTGCCAGCCTAAATTCAGGCATCTCTACTTTTGAGTATAATCTTGTGCAACATTTTTTGACTAAAGGACCCTAATTCTAATCCCAAACCTTGAGTTCTTTCACAAGACTGAATATTATCTGGGATTTCTCCTCTTGAAGGCAGAGTTGGGCCAGGTGACAGCACTGCCAAGACTGCAAGATCTGTAGGGTGAGAGTTGTTCTTCTGCTACAACAATTCATATTACACAGCAAAATCTGACTGAGAATCCAAGAGAGGAAGAATTGAGATACTATCTATCAGTTACCAGCTAGCAAGCTCCTTTTTTTTTGTTTGTTTGGGGTTTTTTAAGTCAAACACAGCACTTCCCTGCTCTATAATGCAAGGAATATATAACATTATAACAAGAGCTGTCAATCATGAAGACTAACCAGGGAGAAACAGAGCACTCAAATAACTCAAAAACCCGTGTCTGATGCAAAGGGACCTTCATTTCCAGAGGGACCAAAAGTATCCTGTGACCAGTTCTCATCTCAGTCTACATTTTGCAGATTGAGCTCCACAAATAACTGAGAGCTGCAGCTAGAAGCCCATAAAGCTTTATTTTAAATAAATAATACTGTCCCTCAGGTTTCTCTGCAAATACACTTGAACCCAGATTTTTAAGGGGTTCTCTCAGAGGGTTTTGTTAAACTGCTCAGCAGGTATTCCAGGCTGGTTTTGGGGAGCTGCTGTGTCCTACAGTGAAGTGACCACTGTAAACAAGGTTTTAACAGATCCCTCCCGTGGGGCAAAGAGGTGTTTCCTTCCAATTGTCAAAAAAAAGTCAATATATTTGTAATAAACCCCCCAGATTTCAAAGAATTATTAAAAAATGCATTTCACAGGAACTACAGCAAGCACATTTGTGCTCCAAGATGGAGCACAAGAGCAATTAAGTGACATTTGTATCTGTGAATGACACTGCTCCCAGCAACTGCTCAGGAATGCATAGGGAAGCAGGAGATGGCTTCAAGATGTTTTGGGGCAGACTCAATCACAGACAGATGTCCATAACAGCATGTCCAGTCACAATGAATTAAAGCAGAACACACAGAAGAACACAGGCCAGGATGAGCAGATCAGCTTGCTGTAACCTACGTACCTCGCAGCGACACCCGTGGCTTTCCAAGACAAGAAATCAGGGAGATCAAAGAAGCAGCCAGCCTTCTCCCAGGATTCTGGCAAGTTCTGAGAAACACACGGGGAGAAATGCAGGTATTAGAGCTTGGGAATGATCATGCCCTTATTTTAACACCATTGAAAACACTGATATTTAGGTACAAAGGAGAGTTTTTCCAAACCAACTCTTCTGGTCATCCTCCGTGATTTGCTGCCAGAACTGAGCCCTTGCCCCACCACAGACTGATCTCAAGCAAAGCTGCCCATGAAAACTTCTTGGAGACACAAGTTTCAGGTCAATATTGTGGGCTCTCTCAGTTCCCCATGAGCTGCTCAATGTCAGAGCAGTGTCCAAGTCAACAGACAGCTCTCCCAAAAAACATTTGCTTGAAGGACACTCTACTTTCTACAATTTACTGTTTTAAATTTCATGTTTGTTGATTGTAAGCATGGGAAGGAGACAAACAGCTCTGTGAGCACAACAGCTTTCAAATCACATGGGATATTGGGAAGGAATTGGTGGCTGGGAGGGTGGGCAGGCCCTGGCACAGGGTGCCCAGAGAAGCTGTGGC
>JAWWEE010000004.1:2977155-3063915 GCA_035221455.1 Xenops minutus
GGGCAGCCACAGCTTCTCTGCCCAACCTGTGCCAGGGCCTGCCCACCCTCACAGGGAAGGATTTCTTCCAAATCTCTAATCTAACCCTGCCCTCCTTAAGATTAAAGCCATTTTAGGTCTCCTCTAATTCCTTCTTAGGACAGTGATGAAGCCACACACTGGATTCATTTGGGTGAAGGTGCTGACTGGATCCTCAGAAAATAACCCTTGGCCAGCCCTCCAGAATAACAAAGAGTTCAGTGAAGGCAGTGGTTGTGAGAGCAGCTGGGTGCAGTCTGTAGCATTGCTGCTGCTGTCACAGTGGAAATGGTGGCTGCTGAGCCTGAACCCACCGAAATGAAGAGGAAAGCTGAGGAAATCACCAACAATCCTTGGGCTGAGCCCTCATGCCAGTGCCCTTTGGTGCAAAATATAATCATGTAAATCAAATTTATGGGCAGCTGACAGCAAGTGTGTCCTATGTACTGCCTTGGTGAAGTGCACAAGCACACATGAAGTACACAAGGCATCCCTGCAAGCACCTGGACAGGATGAGGGATGTCCAGACCACCTGAACTGCCCAGTGAGGCACCTAAGTTTAGCAGCTGAGTTGCATCTCAGGGCAGCAAGGATGGCTTGAGCCCCACAGCCCTGGGTACCACACAAGAGCATCCAGATGACCCCAAACAGCCTCTGAAAATCCCAGCCATCCTTGTTCTGCCTGTGGGCCTGCTGCTCTGGGAGGTGTTTCCCTGTGAATGAACCTCTGGAGCAGCAGACTGCCAGCACTGCCGTGTCCTGGTGTCCCTGTCACACAACCAAACCCACCCCTGGGCAGCTGCTGTGTCCTGGGTGTCCCTGTCACACAACCAAACCCACCCCTGGGCAGCTGCCGTGTCCTGGTGTCCCTGTCACACAACCAAACCCACCCCTGGGCAGCTGCCATGTCCTGGTGTCCCTGTCACACAACCAAACCCACCCCTGGGCAGCTGCCTTTCCTGCTCACAGCTTTCCCAGCAATAAATCCAGAAGGAGCAGGGCCTGGCTTTGATCCAGGATCTCTCAGGCTGTGTCACTGTTGGATCCCTCCCTGGCAGGACATTGCCTGTCCCAGCTCCTGCTCTCCCAGCCGATGCCTTGGAAGAGAGCAAAGAGCAAGGGCTGCTCCCTGTAGACTGTGTGGATGAGGCCACCTGCTTGGGATGCAGGAATGGGAGGAAAGAGCTGAGTCATGTGGATATGAGTCACGACACTCTACTTTGTGTTTGGGTCGGTCTGTTTTCTGGCCAGGGCCAAGAGAGAGCAGGGAATGGATGGTGATCCTTCTGGAGGCACCGGACTGCTCTTCCCAGAAAAGCTGGGATCTGAAATTCTCTCTGGGGAGAACCTGTGAAGGGAAGGCTCATGGCTTTGGACAGGGCTTGCCCCGTGCCATGGCTGGGCTGGGGGTGGCTGGGCCACATTCCAGCTGGATTCAGCACCAACTCATTCAGTAGGAAAAGCAGAGAAAGAAACAGGAAAAAACGAGATGGGGTTTCCATGGCTACGGGACTGTTTACTTTCTTCTGACCCTTATCACACGTTTTGCCATGCAAAGAAGCAGCAGATGCCAGAGCTTTGGGGTTGGGGAGCTCACGGTGGATACAGCACAGGGGAAGGTGCTGTATGGAGCCCAGGGAAGTGGCACAGGATCATCTGGGGGCAAAACACAAAGCACAGACATCCAGACTTCTAAACACTGGCCCTAGAGCTCCCCTCAGGGAATGCTTCCCAATTACTTCGAACTTCTGGATTTCATGTTCTTTTGTGATGGTTGTTGAAAATACCAGAGTAACACCACACCAGGTTTTCTGGAGGACTAACAGACATTAAAACCAGCAGCAATCTGTAGAGAAATGGCACAAACCTTGACTTTAATACCCTGGAACAGTGAGGAGAGGGCAGAAATGAGAGCCATGCCATCAGTTCCTGTCACTGGTGATGCCAGCAGGTTATCCTGCATTCATTATGATGCATTCCAGAGCAACAGGTGGAAGTACAACTGGGGTTTCTTCTGTGAGCCTGGCCAGCTTACCATTATTATTCAGACAACAAAACACATCTTAAAAGGGAAAATCTCTCAAAATTTTCATTAACCACTAAGCCTCTACTTGCTTTCCTATAATTCAATTTCATCCTGTTTCCCTAGTCCAGCCCCTCCCCTACTCTGGTCCACTTTTCTGGATCCTGCATTTGCTGCAGAGGCTTCTCCCCTCACTTCCCTCTTCATTTCTTTAACACACGAGCAACATTTTACAAGGTTTGGGACTGAAAGGTTCAGTAAAGAATTTCATAGCTCTGCCCAAATTTCCAGCCTAAGGACTTTGCTAAACCACAATATCAGTGCTGTTGATAGAGTTTTCTTGTAAATCAGACTTTTTTTGTCACAGCCTGATAGATCAAAAACCCCAGAGAGTTTCCGTCCATGTCTTTGCTTCCTGAACTGGCAGCACAAACCACAAGCTCCTCAATAGTTAATAATAAGCAGCTTCTCCCCCCAGCACTTGGTTTGAAAGGACTACAAGCTCTGAGTCATTGCACAGTTGATTTGAGCTTAACCCTAATAGCTCTGTTATGTCCTGGCTTATTCCTAAATCTTCTTGGAAGCAGCAGAGTGTCAACAATAAACTTGCAAGGTTTAACACTCTTAACACCAGGTAAACTGCTTTATCTCAATTAAAAATACCAGCAGCGTCCTTTCCACTACATCACGGAGCTGTAAAGTAACGCTGGAGCAAAAGCATGTGCCTGCTGGACTGTGCCTGGAGAGGTTCTGGGAATTAATTCTGCTTTGCAGAACTATTCCAGTTATTCATGTGACTCAGCGGCGGAGAGCGGGATCTTCCTGCACTCCAGGGTGACGTGCTGATTCAGGCTGGGTCAGCAGCCCTGCATAGGAGACACCTTATCAAAAGAAAAGCCCTCTTAGGGGACAGGCTCTCCCAGCAGCTGCGAGGGAAATTTCCGTCGCGCTCGCCCGGTGGGGTGAGATTAGCGGGTTATTATTAGATCTGGATGATTTTCTTCGCTCTGGGGAAGAAGGGAATTGTTCTTTTCAAGCACTGAATTGCTCCGGAGCGCTGCTGCTGTGATGTGTGTCCAGATGTGATCTCAGGGCTCGGGCTCTGCACCTCTGCTTTCGGTCACACCTAGGAGTATTCCCGACACACCTTTTATTTATAAATGTTTTAGAGAGGATTAATACCTGGCTGACTCCTGTTATACACATGTTGCACACTGGAACAGTAAATTGCAAGTCATTTATCAGTACTCCCTGGCCTTACTCAGCTTGGTATGGAATGACTGATGGAGACATTAATAACAGGTTAACCCTTTATAACCCAATTGCAATTGATGGACAGGGCACTCCTCAGCTCCACTACCTGATGAAAGGCAGGCATGTGGGATGGAAACCTGAGCACCTCAGCCACTCACTCCACACTCACTCTGTGGGTGAGTTGAGTCCTCCAAAAGTAAACATCTGAAGCAGGTTTATCAAAAAGTAGCTGAAGCATTTTGAGTGGCCAGCCCAGGATCTCACGTAACAGACTTGGGCAGACCAAGACAACTCCCATTTCCTAATTTCTGTCCTCATTCTCAGTCCCCAGCACCACAGCTGCCCTATAATCACATCACTTGCTGTCTGCTCTGCTGCTCACCTCTCCCACAGCAAGCAAAATATAGGGGAAAGAGGAAATTTAAGGATTTAACCCCTCCAATGGATAAAGGAATAATATATGTATGAATCTGAAAAAATCCACCTGCTGACACAGGCTTTAAGTGGTATCAATGGATTGGAGCAGAGGAGATGCTGTCAATAAAATGGAAAACAAGGCTGTCCAAAATAGAAAGGAATGGGAAAAAATCCCAAACTCTATCAGGGTATTTTCCCTTTCCACCCCAAAGCTCTGGAAGGCTTCTCCATGTCTAGTCAGACTACAGCTGCTGGTGCAAGTACAGCCTCTCCCAGATGCCTCCAGTCCATAAAGCTGTAAATTCCCTCCCAAAAGAGAACTCCAACATTTTTATCTACATGAAAAACTCCCAGCAGCAGGTACTCAGAGGCACAAATCCACATGGTTTTTGAGGGTTAAAAACCAGAGGAAATCTGCAGCCTGGGAAAATTAGGGGCTTTCCATTCCCTGTGTAATGAAACGACAGATTTAAAGTTCAGACGGAGAAAAGTCATTGAAAGGAATTAGACTCCAAGCTTCCTGAGACATACAGGCTTTGTTTTCCAGGGCTATTGATAAATCTATCAGTCTCCCGATTACTGTCCCCCCCACCCCCTGCAAAACCCTCTAAAAGAGGAATTTGCTGCCTTAATTGGAAGGAAAAGGGTTTAAAGAACACCCACTGTAAGGTCCCTCTGAAGAAGGAAAGTCCCTGGAGGCAAAACAATAATTGGTTTTGACCTTCCGCAGTTCAGGAGGCGTCGGTAGAGACGAGACTTAAACACAGCCTGACAACTGTGGGTTCCAATCAAACTCCGAAAGAGACGGAAATTGGATAAGCAAATTCCTTTTTGTTCATGACCCCGGGCCCGCTTTCCTTTCCCCCTGCAGCATGACACATCAGAATCTGTCCTGGTGCCATAAATCACCCCGGGACAGCAGCAGAGCAACAGCAGCCTTTGAATAGCTGTCTTGTGTCGCGCTCCCATCTTCGAGGCGAGCGGCATTAGCAGTCCCAGCCTGCCCTGGGACACACGTTCTGGGGCACAAAGGCTGCTGGGGAGGAAGGAAGCTGTGATTTCATTGCTGTTTTCAGCACGGTGTCAATTCCCCCGCTCAGGGTTTGGGACAGCTCTTCACAGCGGCGCTGGGAGCCGCTTGCCAATTGGAGGGAATTTGGGTTTGAATGCAGAAAGCCACAATCCTCATTCTGTCAGAAGCTGCAGCTGACAAAATGCTTTGCTTTTCTGGACGTCTGAGCTCACAGAGGACACTCTTTGTCATTCCCCGCCACCGCTCTGGGAAACGTCATGTTTCCTGTGTCACCTCCCGCATGGCAAGTGCATCCCGTCTGGGTGTCCTGCGAAGTGCTGGCAGCAGCTGGAGGCACCTCCGTGCTTCCCACAGCTTGTCCTTGTCACTGCCCATGGCCCCTGGCTGTGCTGGCCTAACCTCCTCTTACCGGCCAACCCCACACTTGGAGGTGTCACAGAACTGAAAAAATCATCCTCCTGCTTCAAGGACAGCTCCATAATGCCTCAAACGCCAGGAAGCAACAACTGGGTATTGCAGTTGGGGTGACAGGTTTCAAAAGCACTTTGTAATTGGTATTTGTAGCAGGCTGAACGGTGAAGCCACAGCAGCAGGTGTGGGATGCAAGGCCTGCACCTCCCCAGGTGTGCACTGTGATGTTTGGGTGGCTGGGGTTCCACTGGCTGCTCCTCCAGGAACACTGGACTGTGGGCAAAATTAAAGGAAATCTGGTTTTCTGGGGCTGGCAGATTTAAGACCCTTGATTAAGACCCTTACAATGGACCTGAATGCCAACAAACAATGAGATGTCTTTAAAAACTGAAAGAGAAATGGCAAAGACTCACCACACCAAGGCCACAGACCAAATAAAAATGCATGAACTAATGGTGAATTTTTCCAGCAGCCACTTGGAGATGGTCACCACTGAAACCCGACTCATGTAATTTGCAGATGTGACTCACAAGAGTTGGAAGTCCAAAAGCAATAAAGGCAAAGGCTGGAGTGATTTCAGGGCTTTGGAGACATAAATGAGTTATTTTTCGGGTCTGATGAGACCGAGGTGAAAGTGGCAGTGGTGTACAACATGGTAATTGTGACGTCCAGGTATTTTCATGAGTCAAAAGGGTTTCACTTTCTCCTGGGAAGGAGCTGAAAGCTGGGAATGCCTTCACACAGATAGGCTTACATGAGTTACGAGCAGCAGGACTGTCCCAGGATGCCAGCTCCACGTGCTTTGACCTTTTCTCAAGTTTTGGGGAAAGCTGCTTCTTAGACGTGCCTCCCTGAGCTGAGCCTAAGCCCTGTTTCCATCAGCCCCGGCTCTTCCAGCCTTTCAGGAGTCATGAGAGCTGGTTCCTGCTGAGTCCATGGAAAGGACTGTGTCTCAGAAGGGCTCCCTTGCTCTTTTGGGCCCCGAGTCAATGTGACATTCAGAGCCTGGTGACAAAGCAGAATAGCCTGACAGATCCAAGCCAGGCTGCAGCTGCTGGAGGTCAGCAACATTGAGACTCTGACCTGGCTCCTTCTGAGCTCCCTGAGAGCAGGGCTTGGGCCCAGCCAGCAGCAAAACACCCCTGTACAAACCACCACCATCATAACTGGTCTTTGGAAAGACCAGATTTGGGACACGTTTCAGAATTCTGGATCTCCACCACTTTAATCCTCCTAGTCTTTGCTACCAAGATGCTTCCCAACCACAAGTCCCACCCCATCTCATTCCTATTTAAAAAGGTTTGGTTGATTTGCTTCAGTTTGGGTAACTCCAGCAACAGACAACTCTCCTTTTTGCTCCAGATTTCATTGCACAGACTCGGATTTATACCATGCCCTGCTCACAATATTCCACTCCTGACCCTGGGAAGGATTACAGACTATGACCAGGGGAGTGAATCCCTGTCTATTATAATGTTCAGGCTGGATGTAGACAAGGGAAATTAATCAAACTGGAAGGGGCTCAGCGCTGGCACTTTATGCAGGACAATGCTTACCCCTGAGCTGGGCCAGCATGTCCCTGCTGAGGTGACACCTTTGCAAGGAATTCTGACACTCTCAGGGGTGCTGCCATGTGCTGTGGTGGAGCAGAGGCTTCTGCAAAGGGCCAGCAAGGCAGTTTGGCTGGGAGCAAACCAAAAGTCTATAAATAACATTCTACAAGCAAGGTTCCATAAAAGACCTAAAAATACCAAAAGGGCACTTTGTTGGGGTTTGTAGAGTTACTGTGTTTATTTTGGTTCTACTGAATGGGAATGGAGATTTAGAGCCAGATGAGAAAAGAGAAAAACCTCCCACTTAAAGTGCAGGATGCCATGTGCCTTTAACACCCCGAGAAATGAAACATCCCATCACAAACCCTCTCCCAAACTCACAGCCCTAAACCATCACTGACTCTTTACAGTCATCATCCCACACTTGCTCAGTGCTCTGAAAGGATGTTCCTTGATTCCAAGAAGTCCCAGTTTGAGTAGTAAGGAATACCTGCAACTTTTTTTCATTTCTGCATCTTGTTTTCATTTTCATGTTTTAATTCCCTCTGCCTAACATGCCCTCTTTAACTTCCTCTGCACTTCATAGTGAACAGCAGGCTCCAGCCACTGATCTCACAATAGCTCAGATAAGTTACCCACAGATTTCAGAAGACAGAGCAGAGTTTTAGGATTTACTGGCTCTCCCTGGGTGGGTCAGCAGCACAAAGAGCCCAGTTTGTGCGAGGCCATAGTGACTCCTCTACTCCCCCATCTCCTGTTTCCATCACTGTGAGCCCATGATGGCAGGGGTGATACCAGGGCAGGAAATGCACCAAAACCCATGTCCTAAAGTTACTTCCCAACAAGGATTTGCCCATCTGATCCCTCGTCTCTCCCCAGTGAGGGCTACGAGTGTGCCTGCTGGGTCACACCACGGCTCCCCTGGCTCAGAGAGCACTTTGGGGTCACCACCTCTGCTGAACCCCTCAAATGTACGTTTTAAAGATCCCCAAGGCAGGAGTTGCTGTGCTTTGGTGACATCCCTGCCCAGTTATGCTGTGCTGAAGGAGGGGGCAGCCGGCTCTGGGAATGCCACCCCGCCAGTCACGCTGTTGACACCAGCTGTGGCAGTGAACTCCACCTCAACTCTGACATTTAGCTCCTGCACAGTGACTCAGGGCTGCCCATGATGCCCCCTTTAGGGATGCAGGTCTGCAAAGCCAGTGCAGCAAAAAGCAGGGCACAGAAATCAGGAGGAGGCATCTGCTGAAATGAGGCACCTCGGCATTTTTATGTATCGCAGGGAAGAGTCAATAGGTGAGGGCACGTTCCAGTTGCTGTGTCTTTTTGCAGACAGAAGCTGGAAATTTATATTTGAAGTACATTTTACTGAGTGTTCTTTGACCTGGGGTACTTTTTATAAACAGTCTGCCAGTCAATGGTGTCACCAAACCCACTCAGCTGAATTAAATGATCAGGACTTCCAGAGTCTTTTAAAAAAATGGGACCACAGGTTGTTTCAGGGTGCCTTGAATAAAACTGTAAGGAACATCACATGCATTCCTTATCATTTTCAGCTTGCTTAAAACCTTGACTGCCTTACAGCTCCTAAGAGTCACCTGAACAATGAATGACCATTTGTGTCCCTTCTGACCAGGTCTGAGGTCCCTCAAGACAACAAGAACGTCCTGTTTCTGAGGGAACGTGAAGCATGTTGGTCCAGGGCTCCTTGTCATCCCAAGGAACCCACCATGGCAAAGCCAGGACATCAACCACAGCTGACCCAGACACAACCAAGTGCCCCCTGCCTGTCCCTTCTCATTGTACTAGCCATGTTCTGGAGCTGTTTATGCAGCTGCTGCTGCAGGAGCACTAGATAAAATAATAACTTCTACATTCTAAATACCTTTCTATATGTGGGTGTCTAGAATTACTTCACAGATCCCAGTTAGGACAAACATGGTTGTATGTGAGTTAACAATTAGAGGTTGTTTTCTTGAAGACATTCTATAGACAAAGTAATAAAATTTAGCATTTACTTCGAATCTACATTATACACAACACATCTGACAAGGATGTGCTCTCTCTTTCTCAGAGGCTGAAAAGATAATCCTTGGAGATGCTTGACTTCACAAGGTACAATTTCCTTGTACCTTCAGCATCTACATGAGATGTTGAAGCATCTACATCCTCCCCAGGGATGGAGCTGAGCTCTGAGGTCACAGTCTCAAAGCAGTGACTGCTGTCAGCTAGGAGAGCTCTTCACCCCTGCTGAGCTACCTTGGCTTCATGAGCCAAAGTCAGACATACCAGAGCGCTGCTTTTATTTGGTTGTTTCTATTTTTCCTTAAAGCCAAAGCTTGGACTCAGGACAGAATGTGGCCGTGGCAGCAGGAGGGGCAGAGGGGATGTCACTGTTCAGCCAAGGTTTTGGAAGAGAGAGGTTTCAATATATTTAATTTACATGCCTTTGATTTCTTGACTTTTCAAACCACTCAACCCTTAAAATCTCTCATGAGTCGATGTCTCCAAGACTCACAGGAGAGGTTTTGAATGCACATGAGTGGTTTAGGATCCTGCTGGTTTAGGGGTGGACTTATACTCCTGAAAGGTGTAAAATACACAGATATGTTATTCTGCAGGACCTCAGTGCTTGTCAACAGGTACAGCTAATCAGAACCTATTGTTTCACCTGAATATTTACAGAGGGAAGAGAAACAATTGTATTGCTTATTCCTATTTCCAGATGAAGTATTATATTTTTTTTGCTTTTGTCCAAATTGGAAAGAATTCTTTAAGCTCTGAAAAGCCTCAATATTTGTCTGTTATGTTTCGAAAGGTCAGGCCTAAGCATTTGATGTAAGGATAAGGATTTGATATAAGGTGCACTTCCACTATCCCAGGTCACTCCAAGCCCTGTCCAACCTGGCCTTGGACACTGCCAGGGCTGGGGCAGCCACAGCTTCTCTGGGCAGCCTTTGTGTGGACTCTGCAGTCAGGGGGTAACCTGATGGTGACCAGCACCCTGAGCTAACACCTCCTGCTCTTTACACAGATTACATCACACAATCTGCATGGTGCTTATGCACTGCTCAACACACTCATTAAATAAACATTAATGTGATAGGCAGGCAAAAATAACACCAGGTGTCAAGAAACAGCTTATTATAACATACAAGTAGGTAACAGAGTCCAGGTAGGCAGCAGGTAATACTGTCCAGGTGCCCTTTGGTAATCCCTTAAAAATAAACTCTTACACCTTTCACATAAAATTCTTTCCCCACTTAATTCCATCTTATTACATTTTACAGAAAACTCACATGATGAACCTTCAGTTTCTTCAACAACGCATTAGTGTGATACAGATGCTTTGATTTGGGGTCAATTGCAATTCTTTAAAAACAAATTACTCATAGAACGTGTTCAGCTCATTATCCCTGTGGGAGTGAGAAGTGTTACTGTTTTCCTACCTAACTTCTCTGAAACTGGCAGATTCCCCCCCTCTGCTGTACTGCTCTTCCATCATGACTCCAAGAAGATAACCAGCAAATAAAGGCAAATAACCTCTGCCAAGAGGTAAAATCCAGTGTTAAATACACCAGTGACTTGTATGTGTGTGTGTATGTACCATAAGGTATGTGTATGTGTGCAAGGCTAAGCCCTGAATTTGGAATTCTAAACCTGAACTGGATCCTGTGAAATTCTCTCTTTACTGACCTCAAACTCAGTTCTTCACCCTGGGAACAGAAAAACTCTTTATTCTGCTACTCCTGCCCCCCTGAACTGTCCAGTTTGCAATAAAGTCCATGAAGAACTGTTAAAAACCCATGTTTTATAACCTATGGTTATCTTCAATGAGTCCAAATAGGAAAGACCCAGAGATCCTGGTCTTTCATTGCACAGATGTGATGTTGGGGAAACATCTGGGAAGAGCCTCACATTTTGGGAGGGCTGTAGAAGAAACAGGTGAGGAAGCACTGGCAGCACCTCTGTGCCTGCTGAGGTGGCTGTGATACAACCTGTAGACAGGAGAGTGCTCTGGAAAGGCCCTCAGTTCTGCCTGACAGACTTGCCAGTACCACTTCAGGTGTTTCAGAGAGCAGTGGCTGGGAATGCAGGGTTTGCAGTTATCCCAAATCCAGCCTTCTAGATGTGTGGGGGATTCACCATCTAAAATCCCCACGGGCATTCTGGGGGGTTAGTCCTCCAACACTATGCATTTGGCAGCTTTGTTTTTAATGGCATTAAAAAAAATCCAAACAAACACCAAATACTGTCCCTATTTTAGATCCCAAAATTTAACCCAAGTACAAAATTCTCCTCTAACCTAGCCCTATTATTTTCCAATCTCCATGAACTCCTGCTTGGTGAACCCCTGTGTCACCACTTTTAAAGCCCAGACAAGGACTGAGCTGTCGCTGTTCTCCCTATAAACAAGCCCTTTCATTTTGGGTGCCCCGTGCAGGGCTTTTTTGGTTTGCCTTTGAGTTAAAATCCTTTTAACTTGGATTCTTTTCTGAGAGTTTTCATCCCCCTTCTGGATGTCCCACCCACTCAGCATCACTTGAAATGAAAAGATTAGATGTCAACTGGTCTCCAAGTACGGAATAAAAGAGAACAACGAATTCTACCAAGAATCTCTCTCAGACTGCACAAATAAAAGATGAGTTTGTATTGGCAAAGGCCTCTCTCGATCTGTTAATATCAAGGAAGACAAAATTATCTGTGTTCTTTGTGAAGCAGCAGTTGTTTTAGTGGGGAAGGAAGCCAAGACAGCTGTTAGATAGTTCAGCCCAAAATCCTGACAGCGACACACCAACAACAACACCAGCACTGAGGGACTCGGCCAAGCCACCCAAACACCAAAGATCAGTGATGCTGCTGCTTTTCAGAAAGTTTGACAAACTGGGAGAATTTGAAGTTTTCAGGGTGAAAGACTGAACTTTTTAGTTCATCTTGGCCTACTGTGCTTAAAAGATGCTGTGGCAAGAGCAGCAAAATCTCTGAGACACAAAAGACCCCGTGGAGAAGAAGGAAGCAGGTCTTGGTCAGCGCTCCAGATTCAGTGGGAAGGAGCCGTCCGTGTTTAGTTTGGATGCAGGACTTTACTCCTTTGAGGAATGAGAGGCCGTGAGATTTCAACAGCTTTTGAGGAGTCCTCAGGTCAAGCTACTTGAACAAATGGCTTTGTCCCCATGACCTGCAGCGTTCCCAACCCCGTGACAAAGGATTATGAAATCATTTTTCCACTCCCTCTCCGGCAGGATGAAATACAGGGGCACTGCGGTCGCAGCTTCCTGACTGGGGCCTTGCTCTCACCCTGTCATCTGGCTCTGCTGGCCTGACCTCTCCTGCACATCATTTTCTCCATTTGTTCCAGCTTCCCAGGAAGGGTTTGTTTGCAGACTTTCAAGACTTTCAGACAGAGCAAATATCCCATTGCCAGGAATTTAACTCTGGGCCAAACAGGGTCACATCCAGCTCCAGGTAAGTGGTGTGTGAAGCTCAGCAACAGAGATGGGAGGGAGCAGAATTTGGCCCATCAGCACAAGCTCCAGTGCAATGCAGGCTGTTCAAGACTGCAATAAACTTGCCCTCTGCCCCTTTTTGGAAGGTTTCATATCCAATTTCTCCCTTCCCAGGCCCCTGTGTCCTCTGGAAACACTTTCTTTTCCTCAAATACACCCTTTTACATGGCACTGTGCATTTCTCTCCAGCTGCACCTTCAAAGCTTTGAGAACTCCAATTACTGTCTAAATCGCATTTATGGCAAAAAAAAAGGTCATTTTCTTTGAGTGCAGAATTACACATTGGCTGTTTTCTTATAGATTTGGATCATAAAAGAACTCAGAGGAAAAAAAAACATATAAACTTACAGCCCAGCTTGGCTGTAACAGCCTTTGTTCTGCACCAGTGGATGTAGGAGAGAACGGAGGGTGATACATTAATAAGGAACAAGAAGGCCCCACAGCTCTGGTGGAGATCAAAGACCTTCCCCCCACCAACTAAAAGCTCCCACTGATGCCATGAGCCTGCTCCAACAAGGAGCTCAGCCCCAGATCTCCCCAAACACTCCCTGGGAAATTACAACAAACACCCTTTCCACAGCATCACTGACTCCTGCAACCCTTTTCCAAGGGATGCATCACATCCTAAGTCCTGTAGCAGATTGTTCTTCACAAGGCTGGATTCATTTACACAGAGGGTAGATGGGGAACTCAGACTTCTCCAAACCCCTGAGTTTCCATGTGCACACAGCTCGCCTGCAGCACAGTCCGACTCTGTGAGCATTCCTGACATCCTCCATCCTCCATGTGGGAACCTTCCCAAACAGGAGCAGATTTGACACGCCAGCAAGTAAAGGGAGAGAATTCTTAGAATCCAAAAGTCAGTAGAAACATTTAAATCTGCCCAGCAAAGTTCGCTCTCGGCGTCTGATATTTCCCTTCTCGGTTCTCTGCCGGGGCTCAGCACGGTTTTCACTGGGGGAGCAGATCCTTCTGACTCACCAGATCAGAGATAACCTTGCCAAATGGGAACTTTCAAGAAGCTGCCCACTGAATTCGCAGGAGATGAAAGGAAAGCTGCAGTTCTAACAGCAACATCACCTGACAAAGTCTTTGGCGGTTTATGCCTAAAAAAAACCCAAAAAACCAAACCCTTTTCTGCAACTTCTCATAGTGTTTTCAACAGCTGGATGTTTTACTGTATTCATAGGCAGGTCCAAATATAAATAGCAGTTTCTCTACTGACCCACATACTTGGCCTATATTCAGAGCCTTTTAAGATGTTTCCATTAACCGCAGAACAGTGTCAGGTCTTTCTCCAGTGTAATCTTATTTATGAGGTCCTGTTTCCCAGCACAGAACAGGACTAGATCAGCTGCATTGGGCTCCTTGCTCGCAGCTGAAAGCCTCTTCTCCTCCCATCCTCCATGGACACAAACCTTCACCCTCAGCATCTTTCCAGATCTAATTTCCAGCGTTACACGAAGGAAGGAAGACTGAAAAAGATGATAAGCCGTAGCTAGTGGGGAAATGGAGAAAATAAAAGTCAAAGGAGGAATCTAGTAGAACTGAGGCACGTGGCTCCACAGTTACTATCTTTTAACATTTTATAACTACATTTACAGTACTCTTAACTCATCTAGACTGTGAAATCTCCAGTCCAGAGAATCCAGAGTAACTGAATTAATACAAGTACAAAAACCATGGCTCAAATCCTCTGGCCTTTGTCTGGGGAAGTCTTTCATTGGAGCTTTCAGCTGGAAAGAGACTGCAGGAATTTGTGGCCATGGAGCATGCAGCTCCAATAAATATATAATTCATCACGGAGAGGTTTGTTAAAACCGTTAGGAATAAAATAAATGTTCTTCTTTCCTATTGAAAAGAGATGTCAGCTTTTCTCTTATGCTTACTAAAAGGGCCAGCCAGGGAGAATAAAGGCTTATTACATGGGAAAGCATATAGAGCCCTTTTATGAACTCTGGCTGCAGCCCTTCTCTTTGTGAGACTCTTTGTTTCAGTTTGTTTTTCAGCAGCTGTATCTGATCTGTATCTCGCACACTTTCATCCTGTGACAAAACACAGCTGCAAAGGGACTACAAGTTTCTCATCTGGCCATCTCTGCATGTTCTCACAGAGGGGACAGGTATGAGAAGCTCCAAACCCGAGTTTGGGGTGTTAAATCCGATAAATAATTGCACAGTGAGTCACGAGGTCTGGCTATCTCTTGGCTCATCTTTCTTGGAAGTACCAGCAATAGCACCTTATCACCAGAGAAGCTGAATTTCATGAGTATAAAGCAAAGGCAGTTACTGGTATATCAGAGTGAGTAGGGTTGCCATCCCTTGGAAAGGGTTTTTAGGACAGAAATGCTTCATTTTCAAATGCAGAATAGAAAACTAATCACCATGTGTCTAATCTAAACCTTCCACGCTAAAAAAAATCCTCAGGAGTGGCAAAAGCACCACAGCTTCGAGCATCTCCTTTCCTGATTTTGGATGGCATTATCATAGTTAAAAGTACTCCAGAGTCCCATGTATGAAGTGTGTGTGTGTTAATGCTTTGTTTAGACAAAGCTGCCTCGAGAGAAAATTGTATTTTTGTAAATACATATGTCTTCCCTACCATGCCCTGCTCCCTCCCGTTTCAGGGGTGTTGCCTGTCACAATGTGAAGGGACTGGAAGATAAATGCTCTGAGGAGCAGCTGAGGGAGCTGGGGAGGCTCAGCCTGGAGAAAAGGAGGCTCAGGGGGGACTTTCTCCCTCCCTGCAACTCCCTGACAGGAGGGGGAGCTGGGAAGGTCGGGCTCTGCTCCCAGGGAACAGGGACAGGAGGAGAAGGAATGGCCTCATGTCGTGCCAAGGAAGGCTCAGGTTGGATATTGGGGAAATTCCTTCACTGAAAGCATGAGGCATTGGAACAGATTCCCCAGGGACATGGTGGAGTCACCATCCCTGGAAGTGTTCAAAAAACCAGTAGCCATGGCACTTCATGATACAATTTAGTGGGAATGGTGGTTGGTCAGAGGTTGGATTCACTGATCTTGGAGGTCTTTTCCAACCATAAAGATTCTGGGGTTCTGCACAGAGAACACCCAAGGACACTTGTAAGCTGATGAGGGAACAGAGAAGATACCACGCAGGACAGGGCTTATTTCACATAGAGCTGCAATGAACTCAATGCATCTTGGACACCAAAGGAAGAGTCAGGAATATCCTACAACTGCTGGACTTGCCATCTCCTCCCACATATTCCCTCTCCTGAAGTTTCCTACTTTCTCCAAGAACATCTCCTGTAATGAGCTGCTTCGATGGGTTACCCCATTCCAGCCCTGCAAAAAGACATAAGGAGCAGCCACTTCCCAAGGAGCCCCATGGAGCCCTTTCCCTCCTGTCCCACACTCTGGGGTCCTCTCCCTCCTGTCCCACATTCTGGGGTCCTCTCCCTCCTGTCCCACACTCTGGGGTCCTCTCCCTCCTGTCCCACACTCTGGGCTGCTGAAGAATCCCACAGCTGCCAACTGGGATTTGCAGAGAGGGACAAGACAATGACTGCGACTCTCACCACTAATTACACTAATGGACTTTATTGGCCAGTGCAAGTCAAATGTAAAAGTCTTTGCAGTTTGGAAAGACCCCTTTCAAGTTATCAAACACTGTGGATCTCAGGCTCTGATAATGGTCCACATTTCTCTCCAGTTACAAAAAGGAACACAGAGCAACAGCAGCTGCACCTGCCTGACTGGCCTCTGCATTTACAGCTTTTATTGCTGCAAAAATAGTGGACTGGCAAACACAGAATCATTAAGGTTGGAAAACACCTCCAATATCAGCAAGTCCAACCCTTTATCCCATAGAAGATGCTGACATTGACATTTGGGGGTTTTTTTGTAATCAGACAGAAAAGCAAAACATCAAATATTTTGTTGAGTGGAAACTCTGAATTATTTTTGGCCAAAAGGATCACAATTAGTTCATTAACAAGTTCTATCTGATAATGTCAAACCATTCATATCTATAATTAATCTTTAATATTGCAGTAAGTTTTAGAAGCTGAAAAGAGCTGAGCTCTGAACAAGGAGTCAAAATGAAAGTTGCTTTTTCAATCTCAAGTAATATCAACGTTTCCATTGAAAACTTCTTTGAGATGTACTTCCCCCAAAATTCTAATTATGCTGAAACAGCGCTTTCAAGAAGAAATTAATTCTGTTCAAATTAAAAATAAATTGAAAACCCCAATGAGACGAAAACCCCAAAACACAAAACGTGGCTGCCTGGCAGCCTCAACCTCTCTAAAAATAACCGAGCCAAGTCCAACCCACCCACCTTCCCTCTCCATCACAAACACGACCTCTCGCAGTTTGATTACAAAGCTCAGGGCACGCTGTGGTTTCGCCTCCAGCTGCAAGTCCCGGGGCTGGGCTGCTTACAGGAACACCCCGGGAGCTGCCCACGCCACAGAGGGTTTTCTCAGAAAGAGCTGGCCCAGACAGCAGTGCCAGTAGGTCTGTCTGGGCAAACAGCTCCAATGGACCTCCATGGGCTGGTGTGAAGGTGGAAACCCATTCCCAGCACACATCTGGCAGCCCAGCGGTTGCTCTGAGAGGTGACTATCCAGCAGGGCTTTCTAGGGGTGCATCATCACCCTCCTTCAAGGCTTCTCTTGCTTTCAGGGCTGAACTTGAAACCTTAGCTAAGGACATTTTGGGACCGGAGCTATGAATTTTTCATTTGTGGGGTTGAGAGAAGGCACTGGTTTAATTAAGGAACTGAATGAACTCAGAGGTAAAAAAGAGCATCATTTCCAGAAGCCGATTTAAATGCTCTTTTAGAAATCATTAGTTAGGTATTTAAGTTTAACTTTTTACTTACTGAACATTACATTCCTACACACAAGTCCCACTTCAATATTCCTGTACATCTGAGCAAGCTGATCTAGTGGAAGACGTCCCTTCCCATGGCAGGCAGTTGGAACTGGGTGAGCTTTAAGGTCCCTTCCAACCCAAACCGTTCCTGAACCATTCCATGATTTTGAGCTATGCAAAATCTTCAAGATTATTTTGATTTGGTAGCTTTTACTTCCACTTTGCACCCACTTTTCATGGGTGTGATTGACTTCAGCAAGAGGGAAAGCCAGGAAAAACAGGAGATCTGTGATCCACACCAGGGTAAGGAGGACAAGAAGAGTGCACAGGAGTTTCTCAGCTGCTGTGCATTTCCAGGGAAGGGTCTAGGGAAGGAGGGAAATCAGGTAACCACCCTGCAGAAAGCAAAGGTGTTTCCGGGTCACTAAAAATTCCAGAATTATTCCACATTCTCTCTAGTCTTCTTTTCCACTGCAAAGACCAAAACCTGCCCCGTCAGATGCCAACCAAGCTGTTACTTGTTTTGTTTTGCAGGTTGCTAAGGAACGGGGCTGTTTTTGCTTACTTGCCTCCCTTGGGCTATTTCACAACACTTTGTAATATACACTGCTCTTTTCTGCTGCACATCTGGTTTTGATTTTAGGTTGCAGAACCCCCCTCTGAAAACTGAGATATTAGTTTTTCATATCTATCATCTAGACAAAGTGCATCAGCCTGTCAAGCCGAGTGCACCGGTGAGACACATTTAACCCTCTCAAGTTACCCTCCCAAAAGCTGGTTCCATTTGTTGTCGAGTTCAGACGGTGGAAGTAGCTCAAGTATTTTGTCTGATTTGCTGTGTGAAATTAGCTGCAACCACCATTAAATTTTAGGTATGGAAGAAAACTACCCGTTTCTTCAAACACGCCACTGAAGAGGAAACCCTCGTGCCTCGCAAAGAGGGACGTGCGGTGGATCAGTCGATCGCCACCCCTGCAGATGTTCAGCCACTTCTCCCAAAGCTTCTAGCCTTTCATTTTCCTTGGAAGCAGCTACTCCCGGAAAGCACAGACAGGGGTTCTCCTGAGCCTTTGGAAAATGGTGTTGTGGGATGGCAGGACAGCCCAGTCTGTACTTTGGAGCAGCTGCAGACACGTCCCTCATCCCAGCACTGCCGCTGGCCACGCAATGCCAGAGTCGCTGAGGTTGGAAAAGCCCTCGAAGATGATCAGGTCCAACCAGCACTGCTGTGTTCACCCCTAAACTATGTCCCCAAGTGCCACATCCACGTGCCTGGGAGGGTGATTCCACCAGTGCCTGTTCCAGTGCCTGACCACTCTTCCAGTGAAGAAACTTGTCCTAATATCTAAGGTAAACCTCCCCTTGAGGCCATGTCCTCATGTGCATACAAGCTGATGGGGATAATGTGTATTCCTGCTCTGCTGACAGCCCTAAACCAAGTGCTCCTGACCTAAGTCCTCCCCCAAAGCTGTTCTGCATGGTCTGCAAGCAAAGCTCTGACAGGGAGGGGGTGGGCAGAGCTAACACTGTTTCTTTAGTCTTCACCCATCTGGTCCCAGCATCATTTAAAGTTCCAATTAAAATTTATATCCCCAGGCTAAGGTCACTCTGAAAACTCCTGCCAAGAGCTACATACATTTGACACCCTGCAGAGAAAAGAAACTGCCTCTGCTTTATCCCCATAGTTTGCTTCTCCCACCACCCTGAGGATTTGCCTCTGTGCCCTTCTCAAGCCATTCTGGTGACTCTCTGATCCTATACAATTTTATGCACCAGGGAATCCTCCTTCCTCAGCAGGACATGGGGTCCAGCCAGTCCCACAGCTCCGGAGCAAGGCCAGGGTGATTCGCTGTCTGGCTCTGCAGGTTCTGGGCCCTGGTCAGTGCAGTTTGAGAGATACAAGTTTTTCTGAGAATCACCAAAACCATCATTTGAAAGGAAATACCCGCCAGGAAAGGCAGGTTTGGCACCTTCACTTTGTGCTGGATGAGGCACAGACTGCTGCAGCCTGGCTGCTGCACAGCTGGGGCTACCAGGGCAGGATTCCCAGGTGGGAAGGGGCATTCTTCCCCAGAGTATCCACCTTCTTCAGCAATATCAGCCCAAACCTAAATTCACACCCTTCACCTTACAAACCTTCAGTGAATATAAACTTCAAAGTCTGGTTTTCACCCTTCTCCTGAGACCTATCTCAGCAGTGTTAAAACTTCACTGTGAAAAAGTAATTGATGCCATGGAGGTCCATGCCAGTAAAAAATAAACCTGGGGACTCCCAAATTTTTGTCTCAAAGACAGACTGCCCTTTCCTCAACATGAGGGCCATACTACAGAACTGCTCCACCACAGAGGGGCTGTAGGGTTTTAAGCCTGCCCAGACACCAGATCTTGTGGATGTTACAGACCCGCTGACAGCTGTACCTCGGGCTGTGTCCCAGTGCTGCCCAGCTGCCTTCCTGACAGGGCACTGAAGGCAGCTCAGCAGCCACAGGGAGACAGGTGGGCACTGTGACATTGGATTTTCCCTATCCCACCTTCTCCTGGACACATCAGAAGTCAGCAGAGCTGGGGACAGTGTGTGGCCAGCCCAGGGCCTGGCAGCCAGTCCTCCTGCTGCTTGGGACTCCCAGGATCTGGGCCAGGGCTAATTGCTGCAGGGCTCTGTGATCCACACAATCACAGAGCTGTGCCCCTGCTGTGCAGCCGGGCTTGGGAGCGTGGGGGACAATAAGCCTGTGGAAAAATCTCAGGGTAAAGCCTAGTCGGTCTCATCATTACCCCGTCACAGGTCCTTGGATGCTCTGGGGGCAAAAATTGGAACAAAGGTATTAAATGAGGCAAACCACATCTTTCCATCTCTTTGCATCAAACTGACACCAACCCAGCGCTTGGAGCCCTCACTATCCCATTTTCCCCCACACCCCTTTTTCTTTTGGTGTGGCCAGGCTTTCCCCTCCCCACAGCCTCTCTCCAGTCCAGCCCTGGAATGGCTCAGGCATCTCCCTCCACCCAGAGGGTCCTGCCCAAAACGGTCCTGCGGTGTGAGCTCACCCTGACCTTTTGCAGAGCACAGCCCTTCGTTCCTCCCCGCGCTTGGAGAGGCTCGGGGAGCGGTGCCTCACTTGCAGCTCATGTGCTTCACACTTAACCAATTAATAGCTCTTCCCACAAGGCAAAACGTGCTCCCTTCAGGCAAATACCTCGTGCGGATGGATGGATGGATGGATGGATGGATGGATGGATGGATGGATGGATAGATGGATGGATGGATGGTGGGTGAGGAGAGGGTTAAGGATAGCGTGGAGCAGTGGGGGCATAGGAAAGCTTAGTCTGGAAGCAGTTTAAGTAACCTAAGGAGAATCTGATACAGACCAAAGACACACAAGTACAGATGCATTTAATAGAAGCCTCTCTCTGCTCGAGATCTACAGCTGAGACTCCTGCAGCAAAATGTGCTGTTGGGAACATCCTGTGCTCCAACCACGATGGCTTTGGGAGGAATCACAGCCAGTATTATGTGCTGGGGCTCTGAAGGACTGAATGTTCACTTCAGGCACACGTTTGGGGGCTGTATATTTATGCACAGCTTTTGGGATGCGGCACATCCCACTGCGAACTTGGACAGCAGCAGCCTGCTCTTCCCTCTAAGAATTCCTCTCCTAAGCAGTGCCGGGGCTGTGTGAGGGCGGGCACAGCCCGAGGAGCTGTTCCAGCAGCAGCTGAGCCAGGTTAAGGCGTTCTCACCTCCAGCCTGCCCACAGCTGTGTGTCCACTGCCCCCCATTCGGGGTTACCACCCTTTTCCATGAGCCACATAACCACATCTGCGGACACTCCCAAGTCTGGCTCCGTCAGAATGATCCAGCCTAGCTTAAGTACTTTTTAGTAAGTTTATTGTTTGGGCTTATTTTTATTATTTTTTGAGCCTAGCTCATCTCGAGATTGATAGTTTCTTGACTCGGTTCAGCTGCAACTGGAACAGCATCTCTGACCACGCTCCAATAAAGCTGTTGCAAAATTGCATCTGTCAGTCTATTCAGTCAGAGCCTGTAAGAGCAATCTAAAGATAATATATTTAATATTCATCCCCTAAACATTCTTTTGTCTGCTATCTCACTGTTTCCTAGGTATTACTGGAAATTTGGATCACTTTCGTGTGCAGCAGTCTATTCTCCAACAGCTTATTTAAGGAGATCTAAGATAATCAACACTCTGAAGAAACTATCACAAAAAAACCCCAAAACAACAAACCCTCCAGTGCTTCCCTCTTCCAGGGAATTTAGTTTCCATGAGGAGCAGAACTGCGAGAATCCAGTAAGTCACGGGGGAACTTGATCAGAAACTGTTGATGCGTTTATATTATTAGTATTATTCCTTTATTTCATTTTCAGTTCTTGGCATAGGGGATTTAGGAGCTCTGTGCAGCCAGGGCCTCCCAGGGCGTGCCAGGAGGCAGCAAAGGTAGTTTGGGGAGACACAAATATTTGCTTCGCTGACCTCTGTGTTTGGCTCCTAAGGAGGTTTGATTTGCATTGAGGGCCGTGCTGGTGCTCTCAGGGAACACACAAAACTCGGGCCAGTTGAATGGGATGGGAGCACAAAGAGCAGCCCTGCTCGGGCTCTGCCATTTAGCAAGCCAAGAGGGCTGAACGTGGAGCCAAGTCCATTGCCTGGCTTGGCTGCACGAACCAAAACACAAACCTCGCCACTGGAATTGATTATAGGCACATGAAAAGAAAATACATAAAATGATACATAAGGTTCTTGTAACCCCCAGGAGCTGATGCCAGAATGTGCTCATGGGCTTGGTTCAACACCACAAGAGAGAGCAGAGCTCAGCCCGGGCCACGCTCGACTTTTCATCAGATTAACTCTTCAGCTGGGGTCAGAGCAGCCCTCCTGCCTGCTCCCTGCTCCCCT
Source organism: Xenops minutus (assembly GCA_035221455.1). Taxonomy (NCBI): domain Eukaryota; kingdom Metazoa; phylum Chordata; class Aves; order Passeriformes; family Furnariidae; genus Xenops; species Xenops minutus. The sequence continues at coordinate 2,999,129 of JAWWEE010000004.1, forward strand.
CCAGCCCCCAGGGAAGGGAGTAGTAGGATTGAGAGCCCCTCAACTGGTGCAAAAGGTGCTAGAGCTGCCCATGGGAGGAAAGGAAATTGAATTAAGTGAGATGAGGAATCTGCACAGAAGAGGAGCCAGGAGGCTGCTTATGCTAAATGTCAAATACTGTGTGAGCCAGCCGTGCAGAAAGTGGATTCTTCCTCTGCTACAGATCCCAGAGACCCCTCAACACAAACTGGGGGTTTGGCCCTGCATTTCTTACTTTAATTATGGGTAACAACTCAGTTAGGAAGCTTAGCCCATGAGAATGCTACACTAACTTAAACAACAAAACGCAGCAGGCACTAAAATGGTACATTTCTTGGAAGAATAGGAGTTATTAATAGTATTTTTTCCAATGCAAAGACCTGTCCCTTTCTGTAGAGTCTCACGATTCTCCATCAAGACACTTTTTTCTCCGTTTGAATTATTTGATACAATAGTTTGGTATGATAAAGGTAACACTTGCAGGCAGGGCTCGAAAGCAGACATTATTATTTGACTGCAACACCAGTGAGACTCAGCATTTCCCTGGAAATGAGCATAGGGCAAAGATGATGGTTTTTTCATTTCCCAGTAACCCTTGTGCAAGGCGTTGGAACCCTTCTAAAATGACCGTTACAGGGACTGCCTGAAAAATGAATCAAGCCTTGATCCTAAAAACCTTGAAGACAGAGTTAGCACAAGTAGGTTTGCTTGTGGAGAAGCCCCTTTCCCTTCAGAAACACCAAGGGATGATCTTTAAGGTCCCTTCCAACCCAGACCATGCCGTGGTTCTATGAGTAGTGGGGTCCAACATTCAGGTACATCATGTTTTCTTTTAAGCAATAAGTAATTTGCTCCTACTAGAGTTACTCCCAGAGCAATTTCCCTTCAGACACTCCTGTGTCCTGCTAACAGAAAGCAGGAGGTCAACAGTGCACTCAAACTCTCCCAATTTACCTCAAGGTTTAGTCTTTTCTAATTCAAAGACATTTCATTCAAGAGTGTTTTTGCCTTATAATAAACAGATAATAAACAGATTCTTGGTTTCCTACAATAAAAAGAGAAAAAGACTGTAAACATCAAACTTTTGAAAGGGCACATGGGACTATTCTTTAATTTTACTCCTTGGCTGTGGAATCTAAACTCATTAAAAGTGAAAAGTTGAGCTCTGATTACTGTTTGTGCTTTGAAAGTTTGCATTTCTACCCCCAGAACGAAAGCCAAAATGTGCTGATTTGCTTTCACTTTTTGGTTTTGGATTTATTTTTTTCCCTTCCTCTTGCAATGTGGCACCAAAATTCGAAGTTTGGGTTCCCTAGAGTGAGAATAAAGTAATGTAGCACTGTTTCAAAAACTCTTTCTACAATGAAATATGTGTAGTTGAAGATGTAAGATACTGAGAACATTTCACAAAGTATGAATTTTGGCTACTAAGTGATAAAAAGGTCATGAAATGGCCCAGCTCTTTCCTTGCTATGATGCACCCCGATGATCCAACGATGTAATTCTTCCCTGCTTTGCCGTATTTTTACAGAAGCATAATAGCTAAATAATAAAAATAACATAATTGAGTTACAGACCCAAATGGAGGTTGGATTTGGGGCAGCCAGCATGAAAGAAGCAATAATTGAACCCAATGTGAGCAGGGCAAGGAACAGGAAAGCGTCTCCATCTCCTCATTCTTTTGGAAGGGGAGTTATGACTTGGTGTAAAATCCATATTTTGGAAGGTGCTGAGCTCCTGTGCACCCCGTTGTGGTGCTTTAGGCTTTCTGAGAGCCCGAAAAGCAGGCTGTGATGTGAAGGTGGGGAAGGGGTGGCGGGGCCAGGCGCCACATCTCGACTGAGCAGCTGTGTGGATCCTCTGTGGATGTCTCTGAGCAGCATCCCCCGGCGCAGCCCGGCCCCAGATGCAGCTGCTGGCCCTGCCCAAGGCGGGCACACCCCTGTTCCCCCAGGGATTTGCCAGATTCCAAAGGTCTGCCAAATCCTGGCTGCTCGGAGCAAAGCAAACCCCAGCAGTGCGTGTGCAAATCAACAGCACATGGAGGAGTTTTCTCCCACATCCCCCCCCTCTGACCAGAGAGTTCAGAACATCCCGTGCTTTAAAGGGTGTTTGGGAACTGCTTTCTCCTCCAGCTTGGAGAGAAATTTAATTATTATTTAATTAAAGCTGGGGGTTTTTTTAAAAACTTGTTTTCATTCCTAACAGAGCCATAATGATCCAGCCAATGCTCTCAGTGCAAACACACTTAACATAAAATGATTTTTAGAACAAACCATTAATTTCAAGACTTCCTGGTAATATATATTGCTGCTAAAGCAAATATTTTTCCATAGGTTTTGAGTCTGTGTTATCAGGGCTGCAATAAATTCTGCCAGTCCCACATAAAGACATTAAAACCAGAATGGCATTATGTGTCAAGTGAATTATTTCTGTTGGATCAAATGAATTAATCTCGTCCTGATTTTCCAACCTTAATTATAAACATTTCTTGAAGGAACTGGAAAATATGTAAATAGGAACAACCACTTGAAATAAAAATATGCAGGGTCTGTTCTGAAAATATTGACATGAAGTGATTGACATTATCAGAGGATCTCTTTGCCTCGAGATATCTCAATGAAATTAAATTGTTTCTGACAAGTTCCTGACGAAATCTTGAGTTCAAATGGAACCATATTTTCAAAGCAAAACATCTTGGAGACAAACCTTTGGTGCAGAGTCCCCTGCGACTCAGGAACAGGGGGGAGCTCTTTGCCCTGCTGTGGCTTTCCCTCGGAATCTGCCTATTTTTAGTGCCCTGTGGCAACCTGGGGATTTTCCTTGCCTTCTTTCTTTGTTTGTTTGCTTTTTCTCACTCTGAGTAATTTGTGCTTGTACACTGATGTTGCTGCTGTTTGTAAACAGGGGGTTATGAGCTGTTCCTAAAAACTAGGCTGGGTTTTACCAGAAGGGAACTTTGCCTTTCCTTCAGCTCTCCGTGGCATTTTACACGTTTGTGGCATTTTTCTTGGAACAAATCCCATGGGATACATTTGGAGGCTGTTATTTATTTTTGCAATACGAGCCTACTGGAATCAGGAAAATTCCAAATAGTCCATGGGCAAAGAGAAGCAGAAATTAACAGATAAATGAGTTTCACATAGAAACTCAACAGTGGAAATACTTTTTGGGTTGGGATGTCCGACCTTCTCAGCCTGAGGGTCGGGACTAATTTTGGGAGATCAAGTGACCTGTAAGTGGTTGGATGTAAATACTGTCAACAGATTTCAACTTACAGACTTTCTACACTCTTCCTTTAAATATCCCTTCTCTTCTCCAGGACTAAAGGCTGGTAAAAATGATGGAAGAGGCCATGTGATTCTTCCAGAAGCTCCACGGGCTGCGTGCAGAGCCCCTCTGGTGCTGGGTCAGCATTTCTGCTCCTCTGCTGAAAACTGGAAGTGAAAAGGCATCGTGTCAGAAGAACCCAGAATCAAGAAGTGTGGAGACAGGTTGCAAAACCAGGAAAGAAATCAGAGGGAAGTAGGTGACTAAAAAGGAGGAAGAAGATGTTTCTAAATAATGCCTGTATTTGCCTAAGTGGGCAGCAGAGTCGCCAATTAACCGACCTAATTAAAGGAAATCTGCATTTTAGCCCTGTTTCTTATGGAAATGCATGGAAACACCTCCTGTTTTGAGTCATCCCTCACTTTTCTTCTCCCCAAAGGTATCCACAAGAACGCTGTGGTGGCCAGGTGGTAAATTTTTGGCATAGAAAGGAGAGAGCTGAAGGAATACAAGAATATTTCATAAGGGTTTCTCAATCACAAGGGTTTTGATCTTCCTAACATTATCCAGAAATAAAGCAGATATTTCTGCTCAGCTGAACCCAGCTGGCTGCATGGAAAACGTTTCAAAATCTGCCACAAATCTTTATTTTTTTTTCCCTGATGTCTGTTAATTTACTTAAAACAAATCAATTAAACGTCCTAATTACAACTGAAATCTATAATTATATTGTGCACTCAGTTCAGTGCATGCTAATGAAGCAATCACCACCTTCCTATTAGTCACTCTGGAAAACTAAACCCAAGTGGGAGCTGAGAATGTTTTCCTGTATCTTCAAACAAGGCACTCGGTCCATTCTTTGCTTGTTTCTAAACTTGAGCAAAATAGGCAAAAAAAAAAAGATACAGGATCATTATATTATTTTCTTACAGTAAAAATTCAAGAGGAATTATCATGCCCTAAGGTGGATCAGCTCGCTTGGAAATTAGAGACTATTTTTAACATATATGTTAATATTTTGCCAAAAACCTTTAGCAAATGAGTATAAATTTTAAAACACAGTACACAGCTCTGATCTAATTCAGATGCAAAGTATTTTGGTGAGTGTGCTTTGCCTGCCTAAACAGAAATATCAGAGCAGCTACTTAAATGGTAATTGATAAATGTATAAAATGACTACCATTCAAACTGCAAATCAGTTGGCAGAATTCAATGAAGGTTTAAACATTTCATTGCATTAATGATATAAATGCATGAATTTACAGGGAGCAGCATCCAGCATTTGGCAGCTTTCCACTGTATTTACTCACAGGTGATAATGTATTTAAAAAGCACTTGAAGCAGAATATGTATTAAGCACTACTAAACTCGTAGAGATTTATTAGCACAAGCTTTTAGACTGTCTCTGCCCTGAAGCAAACTCATTTTTATTTCTGAAAATGAAAAAAAATAATAAAAAGAAATAGAGCAATCCATCATTTTAAGAAACACCAGCGAGGTCGATGTGGGAGTTATCTTAAAATCCAGTATTTCTTCATGACAAGTGTAGGTCTGGAGCCTTCAGCTTGTATGGCACTGAGTGATGGGGCTGCCTCAGAAATGCTGATAACATCCACAGGATCCTCATTTGCACATCAGTGAAAGAATGGAAGTTTGGAAAACTCCCTGGGATCTTCAGAGACCAATGATCTGACACTTCCAGTACCTTAAAGTGCCCTGATTTTTCAGCCAGAGCTGAAACCCTGTCCATCCAGACAAAAATCAGGCACTGCAGATTTTTTGGGGAGCTTTAGCTGATGAACATTGTTAGTTCTCACACAGATGTGAGCAAAGACAAAACAGAGAAATGGTTGCAGGTATTTAATGGTGTTTGCAGAGATGGTCCATGAGCAGGATGGGGGACACGCCAAAGGAAATATCCTGAATCCTAAGGATGGATCTCCCATAGAAGACAGAAGTATGTGGCAGAGCTGGAATAAATCAATGTGCTTGAGGTGCTCTGGGAATTGTGTGTGTTGTGTGTCACGGCAGCTTGGGATGGACTCCCATCCCTTTATTCCACCAGCCCTGTGTGTGGCTGATCAAACCAGAGCAACCCCACCCACGGGGAGGAGTTGCAGGCCCCATTCCCACGTCAAGGCTCTAAATGTACCTGGACCTTAAACCCAAAGCTCAGTGCCTTCCCTTCCGTGTGGAGGACATGGAGCAAGGGGGGCATTTCTTGTCCCCCAGCAAGAGGACTGCATTCATGTCCCAAGTCCCATGTCAGGGCTCTCTCTGAAGGCCACCACACCTTTCTAATTAGTGCTTTTAGAAAGAAACAACGTCAATTAGTCAAGATTTGCCATAGGAACCTTCCTGTTCCCACGGAGGACAGCAATGCTGTGCTGGAGGCCCTGCCTCCTGAAGCCAGCACAAGCACTTCAGACTCCCACGGCAAAATTCCCACTGTCCTATGCCTGGAACAGTCAGGAACACGGAGTGCTGTGCAAACAGGGCCCATCTGATCTGCTCCAGATAAGCAATGTCCTGCCCTTGGCTTTTTGGGTCTGTCCTGACAGGGCAGGCACCTCCTCTTGGCTGGTGCACGTTCCCAACAGATGAGCCGCAATGGGCAGATGACAGAGATTTCCCTCCATTTTAATGCTTTTCTGGCCAAAATCCTCTTGAGAATTCAACTCAACAAGATCTTTAAATACAACTGAGGGCAGAATTTGGCTCAGGAAGTGTTTCCCTGTTTTATTCCCTACGGCTTTTCATTACCACCTAAATGTGTAGCGAAACCAGGAGTGTTTTTACGGTGCTCTGCAAGAGAGCATTGCTAATAAGCAGCTCCATTAAAAATAGTAAACATAAATCATTTATTCATTTTATGCATTTCTAAGTCCACTTGAGAATATTTTTGGCTGCGCTGAGGCGCAAGTAAGGGTGTTAATTATTATCTTACTAGAGCAATCAGTTAATAAGGCAGTTAGGAGAGATGTTTGTTGGGAGGTTCTGGGGTGCCCCGAGGCTACTGAAGTCATTGTCTGGGATAGAACACGACCACGGAGCTCGCAGGAGTCTGGTGGCACCAACCCAAAGCCCTGGAGGCCTCTGTCTGCAAATGAGCTGAGAGGAGAGAGCAAACACTGGGTCTGAGCAGGGGAGCTGTAAACAAGCAGGTAGGACTCTCAGCACAGGCTCTCATGGAGCTGAGCAGCCTCTGGGGCCCCTGCGAGGAGCCTGGCAGGGCTCGGCTGGTGGAGTGGACATGGAGAGGGACTTGGGTTTGGTTTCCTTGTCCCCCAAAGCAGCAGCAGCCTTTTCAGGGCTCTGCTGAGTCCCCAGGCCAAGGAACAGGGCTCTGCACTGCTTGCAAGGCTGAGCACCTTGGAGCAGCTCTGCCCTTCCTGCTCGCCTGTTCATCCCCTGTGAGGACCCCGAACGCTTCCAGGCTCCTCCAGGACAGAACAGCTCCTTTATTCCCTCTCCTGCTGCACCAGAACTGGATGGACATCCAGACTGGTGTGGTGCTGACCAGAGCCATCGCCTGCCTGACCATGGCCAGGTGGCCTTTGCTCCCACTGCATTTCCAGAGGTCGACACCACAGAACATGCTCTGGTAACTGGTGCTTCAATCCCAAGGCCAAGGACAGGACGTGTTTCCAGGTTAAATGCTGAGGGTTCAAGGAGAGCAGCACACTGGGCCTCCTGCTCCTCTCCTGCCTGAGTTCTGCCTGTGAATTGTCCACTCACCACTGCAGCATGGGGTGACAAGAGCTAAACAGCTCCATGAGTGACTTGCAGGAGGGAGGTTATCCCAGTCTCCCGAAACCAAAGGAAAACCACAGCTGTCTGCCCTCAGCCGAGGGTGTGTCAGGGAACCTGTCCACAAGGGAAGTGTTTCTGGTTATGAATTATATCCTACAACGTCCCTATGGCCCTGTTAGGGATGCACTCCGAGGTGCTCTGGGGGTAGCCTGTTCCAGGAGCTAAATTCTCCCTGTGGGATGGAAGAATTACGAGAGGATTTGCCCGAGTAGGGAGGGGAAGAAACCACTTTCTGATGTACTTCAAAGCCAAATAATCTGACTCCTCCTGTCAGACATCAGCAAGGGGATGATCTTCTGTGACTTCAAAACACTTAAACTCATTTGCAGCACAGAAATCACTTTAAAAATGCTGGTCCTTTCACTTGTCCTCCCTAATCAAAATACGGCTGTAGGAGAGAGATCCCATTTCACCTGCATGATGGAGACAGTCTTTACTTGAGACAAAACAGTCCAAGGCCATGTCCCACATCTATCCTAGAGTTTGGGAGAGTACCCAAGCAGAGGACTTTATAGATGGTAAATGGAGAAAGAACAGGATGAAGAGCTTATCCAAGGACAGGGAAATCTGTAATCAGGCTGAAAAGTCAACTGAGATCTCCTCCCTTCATCCAGTGGGATTGCTGTTGGGCAGATGATTTGTTTTTCTGAGGAGATTCAGTAAAGCTCCCAACAAATCTAGCATGAACAGCCCAGAGCTGACACTGGCTCTGGGAGCTCTTCCTCCACTGGAAGAACATAGATGGGAAATAAATATTAGATATATTGAATTAATTATTTAATAATCTCTCAGGTTTTGTGCTGGAAGGGATGGCTCAGGGGTTCAACCTTGGCCAGCCACTGTCTTGACAGAGCTCCAGCACCTCCTCCTTCCCACGGACAGGGAGACACTTCAGAACCATTGCTCTGTGGGGTTCAATTGAAGAAGACTTTGCTTTTAAAGAGATTAAGTTGATTCCCTCCCATAAATTCAGTAGCTACCCCAAGTATGCCTCATTGAGGAAACTTCCTCTGACAAGGGCCATGAATTATAACCAGGATAAAATGTTTCATTAAAATACAGATAAGGGAACGTAGGAAGCAAGGGTTTTGTATGGATAAAGCCAATTTTGCTGCAAAAGCAAATCCTCAGCCGTTTTTCAGATCAGTAAGTTGAAGCCTGGGTGCTATAAATCCATCATCAATGTTTTCTTACAGCTATAGCAGCTGACACATCTGAATCACTGGGAGCTAAAAGCATGCCAGGAGAAAGGAGCCCCATCAAAACACATCAGGAGGAGCTGCAGTGCTGGCTCCCCTAATGTACCTGACTGCTGACAGAACAGTATTGGCTCCCCTTCCCCCAGAGTCCATCAGGAACAAATGCCTGCCCATGGAGGGATTGATTTAAGTGTATCAATTAAAAACCAACCCCCAGTTTCACTAGAAGGATGGTTTTAAGCATAATTAATGCAAAAAGCTTAATAGCATTCTTGTTGAGGTTCAGTGGAGTATCTCTGCTCCCCATGTCCAGAGCAGTGTAAGTGACCCTCTCCTGCTCCATTGGAGCAGTTGGAAAATCTTGGTTATATCCATGTTGGGTTCACTTCAGAATGGAACTGCCCAGTAAATTATCCCTCTCTCCTCCAAAAAATACTGCCATTTCATTAAAAAAGATGTTAATGATTAAGGAAACAATTGTGGATAAAACCATCTCCAAGTTTTTGTTTTTTCTGGTGAAAAATGCGTGTGAAAAAGGAGCTTCTTCCTCACGATGTTCAAAGCTCATGTTTATGTGTCAATTCAAGTAAACAACCTATTTGTCAGTATATTTTGATTCTTATTTGCCCTGGATGATAATACGAGTTAATTTACAAGCAGAATGAGTTTATAACTTTAATCTGTGAAGGAAAGAAGTCCTGGGGATTATTGCTGTGCCACCATTAAGCGTAGAACACTTCTGCAAAAATCCACCTTGGGGACAAGAGTTTCAAATACGTCCTGTAAGCTGAAATACTCTAAAATGTAGGTTTGGAAACTGGGTCTGTGTCACACGCCCACAGTGCTGGATGATTCCGTCCCTGTCTGCTCCGTGAGTCAGGACAAGGAAGGGCATGTGAGGCTCTCCAGAAAAAGGAGAACTTGGGGTCAGCTGTGGGGCATCAGGATGATCCATGATGAGAACTCACTGCCCAGGCCAGGGGAGCTCCCAGGACAAAGCACGGCAAAGCTGGGGTGGGAGAACAGCTCTGGCATGTGGGACTCCAGGTATCTCTCACCTCTGTCCCAAACAACCTGCTTTTCTCATTCTTTCCAGAATTTTGACATTAGCAGCTAAATAATGAAGCCAGAAGAAGTTGTGTCCATTCCTTCTGTGAGAAAGACTGTAATTCACTACTTCTTTCCTTTTTTCTTTTATATAATCTGGACAGAACTGTAGGAATCCTGAGGAACTCGGGGCTTCAAAATCGGAATTTTGCAATATGTTTTTGGAAGCCTTTATATTTTGGAAGCCTACATACTATCTATCTATATCTATACATCTATATCTATAAATATTTTGGAAGCCTATATATATACACACCATATAAATATATAGTATATACACTATATATATACACACTATATTCTATTCTGAGCACATTCTGCCACTCTAAGTGCATTCATATTTCAGGTACACAATACTACCACAGTTTCAAAACCAAACACCTGAAGAAAACTTCGGGGGTTTAAGAACAAGATCTTTGTTATCTTAGTGCTAAGTGATGATGTTTGAAGAAATCTGGAATGGGATTAATCATTTCAATTACTCACTGATTTCAATACAAATGCACTAAGAGATGAATGCATGTCTACTGGTCATGTTAACCTGCCTTCACCAAAAACTAATATTTCATGTGATACAATGAAATGTTACAAAAATGAATCACTACCTTCTAACTCTGAGCTAAGACCTTTAAGAAAATGACACTATGGCAAATTTTTTAAGCTAATTTCTGTGGGTTTTTTTTGAATACTTTGCCTCCAGTTTTAATGCTTGATTTCTCCAAGGATTTAGAAATCCCTTCCCACAGCCATTCAAAATACTACTGGAAGGTCAGTGCCTGCTGGGCTGGAAGCTCAAAGCCCTGTGCAGCACCAGGGCCTGTCCCAGCAGGAAATCTGGGGCTGAACTGGCACTGCTCTTGCCCCGTGCACCAGAATGAACCCGTTGTCAGAGCAAGGACAAGGTGTGGGCTCAGTTCCTCAACTCCACAGACCTGGAACAGGGACACAGAGGTATCTCCAGGCTTTCAGTGCTCTCCTGGATTGCTGCAGCTGTTTGACCAGCTGTAACTTACAGGAGGAATAGGAAGCAATAATGTGCTCTGTAGCCACAGCTCCCATTTCTCGTGTTCCACCCAGTGCCATTATTTAGAGATTGGCTTGTGCAACTTCTCTATTTATTGCTGGTTTGGTTTTCCTTTTGTTGCAAGAATGAAGCTGACAGCTGAACACGTGTACCTACATTATGAAATCATGCTTAACAAGAAAGAGCTAATTAAGATGTTACACTCTTGGCCCATGCCCTGAACGCTGACAGCAACGCCCCACAACTGCCCTGGGAGTGACAGGGATTGCGAGACGTGGGGATTGGGGAACTGGAACCTGCTGGGAGAGAGGCAAGTGCCTTTCCAGCCCATACAGTGCAGGAGTCTTCTTGGCATGGTCAGAGCCACCAGCACCTCCTCTCTTCCCAAAATGCAGCCTGCACACACTGGGAGCACAGAAGCACCACTTCTCACACAGCTTCTTTCAACCAAACCACCCTGAGGGCAGAGTGGCTGAAATGCTGGTGTGAGACTGCTCAAACTCAGCTGGTCACAGGTGACCCTTCCCTGGGAACTCTTAGCCTCAACATTTAGGGTTTTCCACCCCAAAGGTGAGGTCAGTCTCCTCCACACCCTGGGTGGGTTGACAGGTGACCAGGACCACAAGCAGCAGGGTCTTTCCACACGTTTCCAGCACTTCCCAGGAAGGTGTCCCAGCCAAAGGACCCAGAACCCACCACATTATTCCAAGAGGATTACATTAGTCCCGATGCAGTAGGAATGAAAAACATTGTAATATGAACACAGTGTAGCCTTTTTGCAAAGCAAAAGCCTCCAGCCACAGCAGCAGCAAGAATTAAAACCACACTTCCAACATGTCCAGCTACAGTATATGTTTTATCATTATTGTGCAGACATATGTTTTGTGTGACTTGGTTCATTTATTTCCTTTTTGTTTTCAAAAGCTAACACATGGCCCTGAACAAAAATTACACTTAATTTTTTATTTGTTCAACTCAGTTAAAATCACAGCACTTGTTTTGTAGGGTTTTACATAACAATGTGCTGCTTTGTACGACTTTTATGTAATTTAATTTCAATAAACTAGCCTGAAATAATTTAGAAAGTCTACAGAGGGTTTGTGTATTCAGTGTTAAGGACTTGCATTTTACACATTTATTCATGTCAGACTTAAAATTCGATTTGAGTGTGGGAGTTGCTTCCCTGTTCCTACATGGAGATAAAACCCACAGCAGGCGACAGGATAAATTCTTCCATCTTCTCCAGGACTAGAAGGGAAGGCTGCTAAACTCTGGTGCTCATCTATTCAGATGGAAAGAAAGAGAGATGGCTCAGGAAAACCATTTTTCAAGAACAGATTTCCAAGAGGTGGGAACTGCCTGGTGGAAGGCTGGATTGCCTGATAGCACTGATGGACAGACTGGACAAGGGAGACAGTTGGCAGAGGAGATGGTGAGATCCCTCACTGGGCTGTCTGGAAAAATAACAACAAAATGTCACCAGGAACACGACTGTATAAACCAGGGGAGGAGCCATGAGATGGGGGACACCTGGACATTTCAGAGCTGCTGAACAAGATGCCAAATACATCACAGAGCAATCAGGAAACCAGTGCAGGTTTCCTCACTTACTGTTTTGACCAGGTCAGTTTTGTGCAGACCTAAAGGATCCCTCTGGAACATCTGCCCTCCTGCTGAACCAGGCTGGGCCACTGGGAAGGAGTGCCCTTGAACAGGGGGAAAGAAAGGGGTTAACAAAGGCTCTGAGGGTTTAATCCTGGTTTTGTGGAAGGGGAGCACATGGGGCTGGTGTTCCTGAAAGGCAGGGAAAATATTGGTGGGACCACAGAGTAAGGGGGAGAGATGATCCTGAGTGATGGGGTCAAGCACACCAGTCAAGTTGGGGAGGCACTGAGGGCGCTCAGACCTGGCTCTGCTGCAGCAGAGAATCAGAAACGAGACAGAAGCGACTCACAAAGGTTGAGAGAATTCAACACAGGCACCCAAAGGGTCAGGAGGAGAACCCCCAGTGTGTCCAGCTCCAGCAGGATGTGCCCACACAGCATTGAGAAGTTGGTCCCATGTCACTTTTGAAAACCTTTCTAAAATTGCTTCCCTAGCAGTGCTTCTTCTGAGGAAGCCATGGGGAATCAACTGAGCCTGTAATGCTGGAGCCTGCATTGCTTGTGCTTCGTCTGCTCTGCTTCCTCTTTCTGTGCCTCTTCTGCTTTCGCAGGGAGCGTGTGGAGCAGAGGGTTTGACACCAGGGCAGGGGCTGGTTGGGACAGCAGAGGCCGATGGGCAGGGCAGGGAGGAGGGGAGGGTGGCACAGGCGCGAGGGACTGGCACGTCCTCGTCACGGCGCTCCTCGTGTGCTGCCACCGAGGCTGGGCTCCCCCTTCCTCCTTCAGCTGCAGCAACCCCGCAGTGCCAAAGGCTCCAAAGCGCTCCACACACGTGTTTTAAAGCACAGATAATCCATTTGGATATGCCTTTTCCTTGGAAAAGACAAACTCGGTGCAGCGGGGTTTGACAAAACTCCAAGTTTCCCTGGGAGCTGCACATCGAGCTCTGCCCGTGGCTCTGCAGGGTTGCAACACAGCTCGTAGTGACCAGGGAGAAATCAGTTCTCCTTTCCATGGCAAAGGGGTTGAAAACCAAAATAATTTCTCTGTATCTTAGGAACACCACCTTTAGCAGATCGGTGAAGGCGACTTCCTGATTTCTGTGGCCTGACCAACAGCAGGGCCACAGCTCCAGCAAGTCAAGGTTAGGCCCATTGTTTAAATCATTATTGCCCTTAGATTCTATTAAGGTTTCAAGGTACCAAGAGCAGGGGATGGGGGAAGTAATGAAGTTACAGTCCTCCATTGTACCAAGGCAACCCGAGACTTTTTTTAGGATGTTATCTATCAGCCTGTCTGGCAAATGTCTGCCTGGGAATAATGTATCTGTCTGCTGAAACAAGCCTAAATAATGCATCGTCACATCAATAATGAATGGGCATGTGGGTCAACAAGGTCAAGATTGTCACAGGCACAGGAGATGGGATGGAAATGGCTCGTTTCAGGCCAGGCCAGGCCCAATATGGCAAGCACAGCTTTGCAGGAGAGCGATGGAAGGGATGGTGGCAGCCAAATGCCAGAGTGGAATGTGCAGGGGACAGGCTTTGTGCATGCTCAGGACCCACTTATTCATGGAGAATGGGAACCCACGAGGATGGCACTTCCCAGGAAACAGAGCATTACTGTGTTTGAGGAAGAGAGGCAGAACCTGCCCCTTGATTCATAACTTCACTGACATTCCCAGGAATGTTCACCACCAAAAGAAGAGGGAAACAGCTCTAAAGGTTGCTGTTCCCACCACAGGATGTACAAATCCGACCCTCAACATCACGTTTTTATCTCTAAATAAAAGGGAGGTTTATCTCATCTCCCTTTGCCTGTGTGATAGTCAGGTGCCTGAGAGCAGCTGAGGCTTCCCCTGCAGCCACAGACATAGAGGTGTTTGGATGGTGACTCAGATAAACCCAAGGAAAGGTTCCTAAGAAGGAAGGAATAAAACACCCTCTGAAGGAGCCCCTTTCCTCAGAGGGAGACCAGACAACTACCTCAGACTACCCAGTTTCTAAATGGCTAAACATAATCAAACACACAAACCACATCCAGTGTGTTGAACTCTGCATCCTTCCCACAACTGAGTAGATAGGTGGACCTTCAGGCCCCCAGAGATGCTCACACAGCTCGGTGAGCTCTGAGGCACCACAGCACACCCAGGCAAGAACAGAGGCCAGCCAAAGGAAGGAAAAGGAATTAGAGTATCCCATGCTCTTGATTTGGGAATCTCACTTCTGGGAGCACATTCAGTAGCCTGGGTAAAATCTGAGCTGAGTAGGCATTGCTGATTTTAGTGCAAGCTGGTGAGAACAAGAGCTGAGGTCACTTACCCATCAAAAAATCTGCCTGAAGTGACCTGGGGGTGTTTTAAAATGGAAAGAGAAAAGATTCAAACTTACTGTATGAAAATGAATTAAAAATCAGAGAGGATGTAAAAATAGAAATATGGAGAAGGAGGTTTGAAATAATAACATTTCTTGTCCTGGAAAGTATGCAGAACATCAGGATATTTTTCTAATTTTAATTCCTCATCCTCAAACCAGAAGGGTGGGCTCCCATCTGACATTATTTGGGATCCAGGGACAGAAATGCAAGACTGATGTTGCTGTTTGTAAAACAAACAAACATAGGAGGCAAACTACGAATGTGAAAACATCATCCCCTGCAGTTACAGTCAAGTACCCACATATGTGTTTGAGCTGATCTGTGCACACACAACCCCCCCACAATGGGACCCCTGAACAAAGAAAATGTTCCTGAAAATCTCAGAATATGATGTGGTATGAACACAGAGTCTTGGTGAAACAACTATACTGTGCATGTTAAACTTGTCTGAAGAGCAGCAACTTAAATGAGTGGGGCAAACAATTTAGATTTTGGCCAGGTTGGGCTTTTTTCTTGGTCGTTTGCTCTTTGGGTTTTTTGGGGTTTTTGTTTGTTTGGGTTTGGTTTGGTTTGTTGTTTGGGTTTTTTTAACACAGGTCTTGTATAAGAAAACACGGCAAACATCACACCTCTGTTTTCAGAAAACCACAGCCTGCTTACAACCAAGGCAGCACAGAGGGAAACTGAAAGTAGAGAAGAGAATCACAAGCTGCAAAGGCAATTCTAGTAACAAGTCATTTTAAAACATGGATGACCAAGACAGAAAAATCCCAAATTAATAGTTACAGTAAACTTTACTTTTAAAGCTGGGTGATAAGTTAGTTACTGAAGATTCTGTCAAAGGGATTTTCTCCAGAATGAAGTCCTAGAGTTGTATGGAGGCTGAGCTGGCTCTGGCCTGTCTCCAAAGAGCCAGCACTGATTCTGCTCACTCCAGCAATTGCACCAAGCTCAGCACAGTGACACCAACAACCAGCAAGGACAATACATGAACCATTTCTGAACTAAGAAGAATTAATAACAGGAAAGCCTTGCAGTCCCGCGGTTCATCCAGTCAAGACTCCCAAAAGTTCATTATGAAGCTTTCTTATTTCCATCTTACAGAGCCCATGGCTTTGGGGTTCAAGCATGCAAAAGCACCAGCAGACTTGTGTGCATCACCTCAGACCCAGGAGACACAAGCCCTTGGGAGTAGATTCTATAGACATGAGCTCCTAAATGCTGGAGCCACTTGTCCTCTCCAACTCCCTCCCAGACAATGCTGTGCTGCTTTCCTGGGAGTGTCTGACCCAGCGAGGAGCAACATGTGGAGGTGGCTGTGGGGCTCTGTTCACTCAGAGCACACACCCACTGAGTGATGCAAACCTGCCTGTAGCCCTGGACTGTGACATTTGACAGTCAATGCCAACGCCATTTAGTTCTGTGCCTTTGCCTCAAGACAGAGCCCAACGTTCCCTAAGGAGGACAGGCCCTGGAAAGTGTCTTGCAGGGCAGGGGCACAGGAGCAGGAACACAGCACCCTGTCTCCATGGCCTCCTTGTCCCCTCCCAGCTTCCAGGGGAGCAAAACCAGCAGCTCATAAGCCCCATTTATACACCTGAAATCCTATGGATGCGGCTAAATAGTGAAACCAACCTCTGAGGGCACCTACAAATGATTCCAAGGCACAGGACACTGAATAGGAGAAGGAAGTATGGCACCAAGGCTTAGGTGGAGTGCAAATTTTCCAAATTAAAGACACAACAGCTCTAAGAAAAGATCAGAAGAGAGGACTCCTGGCAAGAGGTGTAGTACATCATTTTATAAAGAGCCTTAGGGATGTAGATACCCAATTCTCTTTCATTCCAGTGGCTAATTCCCTTCTCCTTTGAACATCCAGGGTGTGTGAGATGCCATTAGGTTCCCTCTCTCCCAAGGAGAAAACAATGAAGACCATTTTTTCCCAACACATAGAACTGGATTTCCAAGGTTCTCTTCTGGAGTAAGAGCAACCACCTCATGGTTCAAAAGTAATTTATCATAAAGACATGTTTCCCTCAGCTGTTCTGAAATCAGGATTGTCCTGTACTTATGGTCCTCCCCATCTTCTGACTCTTGTGCTGTTGTTTCTCTGACCTCCCTTTATGACAGCTCCATTTTTATAGTACAAAGTTCCTCTGTTCTATAATGCAAAACACTTTTCATCCATCTAGACAAAAGGACTGGACTTTAGGAGATGCTCTGTACTCATAGCAGAAGTTTGGTAGTCAGCAAATTCACATGGCTTGTTTTTTATGTCCAGTTACTTGATCCCAACTCCTTTCTCACCCACACGATAGGAAGGATTATTCTTCTTTTCATGCCTCAGAGTCTTTTGATGGATTTAGGGCACAGCTCTTAAAAATGTATAAGAGAGACAGGCATCGCATGATTTTGCTATGGATATTTTATGAGCAAGTCTGGGTGCACACTGTGGGCTTGAAACAAAAGACTGCACAATGTGCTACCAAGGCAGGAGCTGTGTCATTATGTCTTGCATTCAAGGCTTCTGCGAGTCTTGGGCAAGAAAAACAACAAAACAAAGCCATGGGAGAGACAGCAGGATGGAGTAAATGGGTCAGGACCTGTAATTCAGTCGTTTGTCAGAGAACAAATCCGACTTAGGAAGCAGCAGCCTGGCCCCTCCTTTTTTATTGGCTGTTATTTGGGGGTTGTATTTGTTAGTTAATTGACTTAAACTACTACCTTGAGAAGACGATACCAGACCTACGTGGTTTTCACTTCTGCACCTGCAGCTGCCACCACAAGAGGTTTTGGGACCAGGCACCACTTCAGCCATTATTTATCACTGGAGTGATTTATCACTGGAGTGACTGGAGCCATTATTTATCATCTGGAGCATAAACTTCCACTGCCACTGGCCTGATGAAACGTGTTGCTTGACATTTTTCAGAGCACTCAGCTGCCAAAGACATCGACGGTGTTCAGGCATTTGAATCTTTCAGACAGGTTTTCAAAGCAACACACCAGAGGGAATCTGCTTTCCTGAGGAAGCTGGGATGTGCCCAGTACCGTCCCATTCCCAGCTTGACTGGAACTCCCTTGACACATCTTTAGGGTAAGATGATGCCCACTGAGGCCAAGGGTAGTAAATGTGATAGGTTGGATGGAACCTCCAGCCCAGCAAGTCCTGAAAACTGATTTCCCAAGGCTGGGAGGCATCCCAGGGAGGAAAGATATCCAGGGCTTCTTATGTCCTTTCCCTAAGGGTCTGTGGTGACTGATCCCCTGGAGACAGGACAGGGGTAGGGTGAGCCCTTCTCCTAATCCATTCCAGATTTCCTCCTTCACGTTGTAATCACTGGGATGTGCATGATGATGAATGAGATTTCACCAGATCTCCATCCTTTGCCCTAGAGAATCTCCCCTGTGAGCAGCAGCAACAACCCAAATTCTCTGTCATCAGCCTGAGCTTGCAGACACTGCCAGTGGTGTTTTAGTCTGAGGGCTGTAATTTCATGGAGGGCCTACATACAAGAATGAAGCACTAAAGCTCTTCCAGGGCTTCATCTACTCCTTGAGAAAGATGGACACAGGATGGAATCCACAATCCACTGCTCATCAGCCCTTCCAATCTATTCCTCTTACCCCCACTGGAAACAGAGAACATGCTATTTATATTTTCTTTATTCTACTTGTATTCACTATTAGATAACACAGAGCAACATGTGGTGCTTTACTGGAGAGCTGGAGTGAACTGCCCAGCCAAGTACCAGTAACAAACACCCAAACTCTAACCACATGCACACGCTTATAGGGGCACCTCCAGCTAAAAATGTGGGTGTTTTTCTTGCACTCTTACTCAGAAATGAACTTTTAAAGAATCAGCTCTGCCAGAGATATAGACTCAATCTCCTGTTTCAGAGCAGATTCATCACCAGGGAGGGCACGAAGGAATTTTTACGCATTGCTTTTATACGTCAGTACTTTTCCTGTGGGGAGATTTGAGTCTCTCAACAATACATTCAATGGATCCATGGTTTACACAGCAAGCCCATAATAATACTGAGAGCATACACAGTCTTTTGCAAATATTACCTTATTATACTAAATGTAACAACTTCAATTTGCTATTTATGGGAATGCTCTTTGCTTCATAGTAGAGAAATGTAAATACCTCTGAAGTGGTAGTTTCTATAGAAACTTATTTTGCCACTGAACTGTAGAATAAACAGCCCAATTTTCTACAAATCTGGAGCATCTCTCCAAAGTGGCAGATAATGATACTTTACAAGTCTGTAGCCATTTATGCCTTTGAAGTTTGCTGTAAATATGAACTGCTTATGCCTTCAGGAGTATCCTTGGGGTAGCATCGTGAGCCTCACTGAGAAGGGGAGGGAAAAGAGAAGGTAAAAGACTTTACACAGAGTAGGGTGTCACTGCCCAGCAGCTGGATGAGCATCACACTTTCATTGCTGGCTCTGACAGTTCGCCTCATCCCAGCCCCACAAACATCAGTTCCACTCCCAGCAGGAAAGATCTGTCTCAGCAGGAGCTCTGGAATGAGAGATGGTCACAATCCCAAAACAGACACCAAAACTAGGAGTATTTTTTGGAAGCTCAGTCAGTTTTGCCCTGTGGATGAGTGGGGAGTTACCAAGTCCATCTCAGGGCTGGTGGTGCTGCTACACAGAACAGCTCTGGGCTGGGGTTGGCTTGTCCACAAGACTTCCAGCTTCCAAGGAAGCAAATACCAGGAACCCATTTTTCCTGGTGTCAACACAGCCTGAGGAAGTGCCCACAAGAGCAGCCACGAGGAATTTCTGTGCTCCCCTCAGCCATTAGGCAAGTTGAGGGAAGAAGCTGAAACTCCCTGGGGCTGAGCAACCACTCCTGATTATCCTGTCACCCTTTCCTACAGGGCACAAACACAACATGCAGGACATAGAGCAAGAGCAAAGCCCAGTTGCCCGTGAAGGATGACATGTGTCCCCAACCTCTTCCCAAGGTCCCTGCTCCCTAGGCTGCTGTGGAAAGGTGCCTGGGCAGCAGGCCCTGTGCCCCCCGAGGTGTTTGGCTGCCGGATCCCCGTGTGGGTGCCGGTGCCACCGTCCCAGCGCCGCGCAGATGCCGAGCGTTAGTGCTGAGATCAGAGCCGTGGGAGTCATCCCTCCTCCACACACCAGATGGTTCTGCGTTTGTTTTTAGTGCTTACCTATCTGCTCCTCGGCTCCTGGGAGTCATGTGAGGCTGGGAAGGGAAGAAAGAAAAGACTTCCCCAACAGCTAACAGAAAAATAATTATCAAGAAGCTTCCTTTTCACGTGTTATCTCAAAACACGGAGAATGTGCTCAAGAAGCGTTTGGAACCTTCTCAGAGAGGAGGGAAATCAAGGGCTAAGGGCAGGTGTAGGAAGTTCCACGCTGTCCAAGCAGTGTGGACTGCCCTGTCAGTGCTCCCTCTGCTCCAGGGACAGGCAAGACACCTTCCAGACTGGGAAAATAGATTGTCCAACACTCTTGCTGCCTTCCAGTTCCACTGCATAACAAAGAGCAGGTATTTCCCACTTTAACCTTGTCCTTCCTAAACCAGCAGTATTTAAAGGATAGTGACTTTGCCTAATTTAGCAATGAGAATCCACCTGATTTTTGCTCCCTCACTTTTAAGAATGGATATATTTTGATTTTAACTGAACAAAGCAGCTCCTACTTCTCACTATCTGTGCAGTAAATTAACATGAAAATAAACAAATAGAAACCAGTGCAAATGAGGCATTTTACAAATGTGTGATATTTCCTCTGTGGACTTTTTCAGCCTGGTGCAGTCCCACTGACTGTTGTGATTTATTCTGCAAGTTGAACGAGATCCAGTTCCTGGGGGTATATAATTATGTCTAAAATTTTTTTCTCAAACTTGATTGCATAAAGAAGCTTTAAAGTGTGACCAACCCGTCTGCATTCCTAAGGCTTACAAACAAGAAGGCAAACAGGGAGATGTCCAAATGAATTTGTAAAAAAAGGATCTTAGGAACACCTTGTAAAATCCTCTCTTGGCTTTGTGGATACCTGACATAGACAAGGGTGGTAGCTCCTACATGGAAAGACAGAAGATGGGTCATTTTATCCCTGGAGCCTTGGATCCTGTCATGATTGGTGCTCCTTCCCTGGTAACCCTCAGTTTGCACAATAAGCAGGTCAGGAGCAAATCCAAAACACGATGGGGTCAGAAATACATCCTGTAATCACGTTGTAGGGATGGAAGCAATAGGAGGCACCAGCTCAGCTCACAGCAAAGGGCATATGGCAAAGCATAAAACCTAAAAATAGGGAGCTCTGCAAGAAAAACACCCTCACCCAGCAACGCAAGCGGAGCCACTCTTCCCTGATCCTTCCTTTCCTTTTCCAGATCTCTCCCACCTCCTGCTTGGGCTTCTCAGCCTTATAGTCAGAGCAGCCACAGAGGGGGGACGTGTGCCAGGCACCACCAGGGGCTCCTGTTCCTGCAAGGAACTAACAGGGTGTCCAGCACCTCACAGAGGTGATGGAATTGCTAATCCCATTGCTGTGGCCTGCATGGATATGGCTGGAAGTGCAGCATCTCCTCCAGGCAAGGAGAGCAGTTTTGGAATGAACCAGAAAGATGAGTGTCACGTCAAACCAGCAGGCTGGGTATCCTTATGGAAAAAACCAGCATCACTGTATTATTCCTCACTTTCTTCCTGTGGCTGGGCTCGATGAACATCCATGTTCCTTTTCCCCACTGCTGGTGTCTGTTGCTCTCACATCCTGGTCCCACTTCTTCCATATCCTTCCATACTGCAGAAGCCCCTTCTCCCCATCCATGGTTTCCTTTCCTCCCCCACTTCTCCCACCACCAGGAGCCCTCTCTCCTCCCATTCCCAGTGGAGAGCACTTTGCTCCCCAGCTGATTTGAATTCCTCCCTCCTTCCGTGGGCGATGACTCATTCAGAGCAATGGCATTTAAGAACTCCACAGTGAAGGCAGGAAGACTCAGTCCAAGTGGGAGTGCATATAAAGTACAGTGTTGGTGGGTTCCTTCAATCCCAAGACCAGAGGTTCCCAAATTTGCCTGTGTCTAAGGGCTGGACACTTCCTCCTGGACATACGTGTTGATGGCAACTACCACAGCCAAAACCAGTGCCATGGGATATGTACAAATATGTAACATTTCATATTTACTCTTTATGTCTCATTTACCATTTTTACATAATTACATGATACCATTATCATAGATCAGAGGAGATTCAGAAATAAATTGGCTAGAAATATTATCTAGAAGAAAAAAGTGTAAAAATTGGGAGGGGAAAAGGGTTTCCATCCCACTTTATCACCTGGGGGGACAGGCTTCTTACTGTGAAATGTCTTCAGTAGTGCCCTTTCTATGAAGACCCATTGAGTGTAACATTTTTAAAGCCGTGGCTTATCAACCACTATCTTTTCTGCTGAAAGCAGAGTTTAATCCTTGCCTTAGCCCCTGGAGACTGCCTCGACTCACGGATCCCCACCAAAGCCCCTGGTAGTTACAGGGTGATTGGAACCAGCAGCCACAGTCTCACCACAGCCCATGTCTCCGTGACATTTTCATTCTGAGTCACAATTTGATTCAAGGCAAGAAAGAAAAGTGTCACTGAGGGAAGTTCTGCAGTATTCTTTATCACCTGAGCACATGAAACAGAAAAGCTACAGTATGAATTGGCCCAGAACTTGATGTGCTTAACAAATGTTGTTTAATGACTCTGTTCAGAACACCTACATGTTTTGTTCCTGTTACTTGTACAGCTCTTACATGTGACAAAGAGACTAATTTTTCAACAGAGGAGGGAGAAGGAGAGAGAACAGCTTATGGACTCTTTTTTTCTGAGTATAATAATAGCAATATGGGGCTCCATACCAGCTACATTTCAGTGACTTCTTTTAAACATGTTTAGCCTATAATTGAAGGATAATTTTTCTTATTGCCAACTCTGTCAGCTCACATTGACATCAGAAAACCCAGCAATGTTCTTTCTGGCTTACGTTTCATCACCAGTAAAGAATTCTGAAAACTAAATTTGCCTCTGTGTGCATGAGGATAATCCTTAAAATTATGGCTTTGGTCACATTTGTGCAATGCCCCGTGCCCAGCAAAGACACTGCAGTGTGTATGTCCCCCCAGTCACTGGTGTGTCCTGGGACATGAGTCATGGAATCATGGCATGGTTTAGGTTGGAAGGGATCTTGAAGTTCACCTTGTTCCACCTCCTTGCCATGGGCAGGGACACCTTCCACTATCCCAGGTTGCTCCAAGCCCTATCCAACCTGGCCTTGGACACTCCCAGGGATGGGGCAGCCACAGCTTCTCTGGGCTGTAGAAAAACTTAGCAGACAGTAGGGTGTCATGTTGCCTTTTCAGAAAAGTCACCTCTTAGAGTGAAAAATCTATTTAAATCCAATAAAATTTCTGTTTTCTTTTGGTCATGCTTCTTCTGTGTCTGATCCTGCCCCAGTTCAGATTCCCATGGTGTAATTAAAGAGACCACAAGAAACAGAGAGGACAAAATCAGTGCAAGTATTACATACAGAAGTATTGAGGACTCTCAAAACTCATCTTTTGAGCAAACTGACATCACAGGTTTTTCACTTGGATTTGAGACAGAGGCCAGCAAAATTTACAGTAAGAAACTTTTAAATTCTCCCTCAATTCAGAGAGTGACTCAGCACTGCAAGGAAAAGCAAGACTAAATGTTGTGAAGTTTTGACAAACCAGCCTAGGAATGAGCAAGCAGGAGTCCAACTTGGAAGCAGTCACAGAGTTTGCATCGGAGGAAAACTCTGCTGATTACATTTTGGAGGGGGTTTGTCACAGGGCGGTCCTGCTGCAAAGTGAAATCCCATGTGTGTATCGAATCCAGTGCCAAACAATTCCCTTCTGGGTATAAAACTGGCCATAGAATTCCAGGAAGCCCTTCCTTACAGAGGAAGCTAATTCGAAGTCCCCAAATGCAGATCAAAAAAATAACTTTCCTTCCATGTTTCTCAACCTCAGGCACCTCTTTCTGGCCTCAGGGCACCTCCACCACTATTTTCAGGGTTCTCATCTTTCACCCATACCCACAGACAGCTGGTCCTGAGGAACTTGTCTCCAGCCTGGGATAACTTGTACTGCTCCAAGATAGTGTTTCTGGCCAGCCAGCCCTCTGATAACCCGCACACTCAGATAACCCTGGGGTCCCTTCCTGCCCCTCCTGACAGATCTGGTGATTTGTCCAGCTCCTGCAGGAGACATTCTGAGAGCAGGAATGGAGGGGTCAGATGAGGGGTATCGGAGATAAGGAAGATGCTGGGACGTGGGGAAGGGCAGGGGAAAGGGAGGAGGTTACACAGGACCAGAGGCTGGAGCTGGTCACCGTGGAAGATGCTCCAGGGTGAACTTGCAGTGTGGGCTGCAAACCTCTGCGAGCAGCACAGCTGGGAAATCTGTGTGAATGCCTTTACTTTCTACACTTCACATACTACAAGAGCATAAATATTTTTCTCCCTCTGGCTAATTCTTAGGCAAATAGAGGGAAGTCACAAGCCATAAGTTACTAGAAGCTGCTGCTCCCCCATCCAGGTTCACACCAAGTCTCAGCTCCACAGACACCAGAACATGAACACGTCTTGGCTGGGCAGAAACGCTTCGTTCCAGATCCAGGCGGGATCACCAAGCGAACGCTGGAGCAGCTGCTGGCACAACCTCAAATCTCCAGGAGAAGCCATCAGGGGACACTAAGGCTGCTCTCTTCCTGTGCCTGTTGCAACACATCTGCTTGGGCTGGGATTCCAGGCCATCCCCTCCCTGACACACGTCAGCAAGCAGCGTGTGCTCCTGGAGGCTCTGACATCTGCGCCCGACTCGCGCTCGCCCCAGAGCTTCCTGTTTCATATCCTGCTCTGATCGCCTGACGTGTATCGTGTACACTGATTGCAAGTACACACAAGTGTGTGGGGGGTGGAATTTGGGTGCATAAGGATTGTAAAGTCTGAGGATTTTTAGGGGTTGTCAACCAGCTTGGTGTTAAAACCACATTCCCACTATACTCCACATGGACACTGCACACCACGGGTTGGATTTCAGGGGGAAGTTAAGGCACAAAAGTAAGTCATTTGGTTTCCAGCAACCTTCTAATGTGCACCTTCAGAGGCTTCCTAATTTTGAGAGTCCTTACCCAATGTGACAAGCTGAATGCCAGAGCCAGCAGCTCTCACCCATCCCAATACACTGCACTGGTGTAAGCCCTCCAGAGGCAGCGGATCCCTGCGAGATGGGAACAGGGAGCAGCAATAGATACAAACTGTGCTGGATTCCATGAAGTTGAAGGGAAACATTTCTCTCCAAGAGTTGCAGAACTTTGCAAACCTCGTGTTTCTCCCCTGAAGGCTGTGCTGCGTGTTCCTGCTATTCCTGCCAGCAGAGATGGGATTACAGGCTGCTGTGGGGCGTCCTCAGCTCACACCCACAGCCTCAACACGCAGCTCTCTGCCGACATGATTTTTCCTACATCTACTCCTGTGCTCGGCATTAATCCAGGGAAGTTAAAAACCCTCCCCCATGACACCCACTCAGCACTACAGTATCTGTTTCCCAATCCTTCTGATAAGTGTGCCTGTTTTCTGTTCTAGTCTTGTCCCAAACACACCAGGATGCCCCGAAGCCAAACAGCAAAGCAGAGCTCAAGCAAAGCATTTACCTGCAAGCAGTTGTCCAACAAAAGGAGTAAAAATATCTCCCAGCCCAACCTCAGGAGAGCATCCCAGCTGGTGATGGTGAATAGCAGTGACCACACCAGGACATGGAGAGCAACAGGCTGTGAAATATTTCATGCAGTAAAACACCAAGGGCAGGGTCTTCGGTTCCTACAGTCAGTAAATAAGCAAGTCCTCAGAAATTTGATGTAGAGCTGTATTTTCCTGATAAAAATACATTCCAACACCATCTCCAAAGGGAATGTAAGTCTGCAGTGAGCAACACAACAGTCCCACCCCTGTAGCCTGCTCAGATGGTCTCTGAGATTTACCTCCCTCACTGAGCAAGAACTCCAACACAGTCACTGCTGCTTTCCAGAAAACTCTGCCACCAGCCCAGACTCTGTGAGGTCCTTGGTTAGTGCCACTGCTCCCTGTGCTACAGGAGTGCTCGTGGGAGCAACACTTACCCCTCCTGTCAGCTCTGGAGCTGCAAGAGGTAGAATATATCCACTCCAAAAACTCATTACCAGTTCCTATTTCAAGCTAATGTTCACTGACAAAGCATTTATTTAGAAACTGGGCTTCAGGATTCACATGCATTTCCTCTCCAAGACAACAAGAAGATCTTTCTTCCAATATGAGATGTGCCCTGTAAAAATCTCCTGAATTGCTGAAATACCAACATAAGGACTCTGCAGTCTTGAGGAAGAGAAAGAGAGGGGTGTATATACCACATGAAAAAAGGATTCCTCCTGCATCATTGGTTCTGCCTAGAAACTCGGAGGAGCCTGGTTTGTGTACACAACAACCCTGTCTCTGTTACAGATTTCTTTCAAGTCTGAAGAAAGGGAAGCTGGAAAAGGGAACTCCTACAGTGTGCAGCTCCCTGAGCCTGCCTGCAGGTCAGCCCAGACGGAGGAGACAGAGCCCTCCCAGCTCACTTCACCTCCACCTCCACCTCTCCCCTCCTGGGAAGGGTTTCATCAGTGTCACAGAGAAGATGTTCAAGGGTGCTGCATTCCTGAAGCATAAAACCCCTCTCGTTTCACTACAGGAATAGCAGATCCAAACGGATCATGGAGAAGGTTATTTGTGCCTATTTATAACATCTCACAATTCAAAACAGGTTGAAGACTGAAGATGCAAATAAATGCATCTGAGGAACCAAAGAACAGATTCTTCTCAGCCACCAGAAACGCTCTGCAGTTTTTGATCTTCGTTTATAGCTACCTTTCTGTCTCCTGGAAGAAATCTCAGGTAGTGTTCTATGTATTTAGCTGTTTCTAATGCACTAGAAAGGACAGTGAAGAGTTTACACTTCCCTGAACATGATCTGAAGGCTCCAGATTTATTCAGACAGGAAAGCACATACCTTTTTAAAGATAAATCATGTGACTATGGAATCAGATATAATTAATACAGCGTGTCCTCATTCTCCATGAAGGGGAAAAAGAGAGAGATTATCACAGTGGAATATCAGCTACGGATTGGACAGAGTAGGAAAGAAAACGATTAAAACGTGGATTGTGGCTCTTGTTCAGATACACATGTTTGGTGGAGTAAATCTCACCTAATAAGTCACTTTTCCTCCATGCCCCAAGCACTAATCCCTGGTAATGGTGTTCCAGGTTACCGACTGAGTGGAAATACCTGGCAAAGGCAGGCAGGGGGCAGATCCTGGATACCTGTATTTGGGATGCTGTTGACACAGCAGTGGCTCGGGGTGCTCCTGCCCCAGCCACGTTTCCTGTTTCTATAAACATGCTCTGTTTGGAAAGGGGCTACTCTGGGCACACATGTGCACTTTATGGCTCCTTCAGTGCCAACATAAATCAAGCCCAAATGCCATCCCCATGACATAATGTAAGACTTATGCTTAAGGGAGTCCACATCCATAAGTTAGTGGGTTCCAAAGTAATTAATTTGAGGAGTCCACTTACATTTCAATCTCCCAACCAGACAGGCTGCCTCGTGGTTCCCTGGGCTTTTCAGCCTCAGACTCCCCAAATTTCACTCTTCCATTTCCTTCACTTCCTCACCTTTCAGGGTCAGAGCTTAGCGGGGCAAAGGGAAATGAAACAGAGCAAACCAAACCAAAACAAACTGCGAGGCAGATTAAAGCCACATTTGACATCCAGAGGTACACGGTTCCTTTTTCAGCTGCAGGGATAAAGCAGTAATAATTTTGTGTCCACGAGTCATGGTATAAGCTTGGGTTTTTTAAAGAAAGGAAGTTTTCCAAGTGTACCTTTGCTCAGGAGAAAAGTCATGGCTTTTTAAATGTATTCTATTTAATGGTCAAGTCAGCTGAATTCGAAATTGCTCTTTTTTTATTGCTTAGAAATGGTCTGGGAAATAGAGAGAAACCCTGTTACACTTCCCTCTATTCTTGGTGCTCTAAATGCACTATCTCTATGGGGAAGGTGTTTGCAGAGCAAGCCACAGAAATATGTGCTTCTGCTTCTTAGAGAGATCTCCCTGCCAAATGCCTTCTCCTGAGCAGGACCAAGAAAATTGCCACCAGCCCATGGCTCTTGCAGAGCTCCTGCTCTGCCTGAACATCAGTCTGCTCAGAGAAACTCACGTGTTAAAGACAAGGTCCAATTCCTTTCCCAGCAAAATCAGGAAATGAACTCCTATCACCTTCTATGGAGGCTGGATCAAATGAAACCGAAGAGACATGCAACCAATCCTGGGATAAAATGGCCTGTCAGATTCAAGGGGAGAGATGCTCCCAGGAAGTAATTAGCCCTCGTTAATTTGTACACCCAATTTATACACACTGCCCTGAGTCAGTGGCCAGGAGGGCATTTCATGGGATCAGGACCAAGAACTCCCATGTTTTCAGAGCAGAGAAAGCTGGAATGGTTTCACAGAGCCAACAACAAAAAAAATATCTGAAAATCTGATACAATCTGATGAACACCAGTGGCTTTTTCTACAAGAGCTTAAACAGACGTGCAACACTTCCATGGTTCTGAAGATCTGAGGGAGGAACCAGATTTTTCTTTTTTTACACTTGGAATTCTTCTGTGCTTGTCTTGTGTCTGAAGACATGCAAGCAGAGGGGAATAAATATGTGGCTAAAGAAGTTCTTCAGCAAAATGAAAAACAGAAACAGAGAAAACATGCTGAGAGTTAAGCTTATTATAAGAATCTCCTTAATTTTAGAGGAGAAATTGCAATGATTGCATGATTTTAGTATTTCTATCAGATAAACGAAGAGGTAGAATGACTTAAAAAAGCCATTAAACAAGACTAAACTTCCCAGATATAACTTAATTCATGGTCATATTGGACCCTCTTGCTCCTGTTCAGAGTTTTAAAGGGTGGTTCTGTAGCTCAGAGGAGAAACAAAAGTAGCTTTGCAACATGTCATCCCAAATCTGTTTCTGCTGCAAGGCAAATGGATGAATCTTCCAGCCTGGAGCTGGAAGAGCCCTGGAAGAGAAGCCCTTGCAGGGATCAGCCACACTGAACACAGGACCAAGTAAATGAGAGTGGAGGAGATAAAATGAATGTGCAAGTAGGAAGGAAACAACACAGACTTGGGGCTTGTCTAGAGATTTGAGTTTTTAGGGAAACAAATGTCTTCCATCACATCCTGCCTCTTGCTTTCATGATCAGTTTGCAATTTCCAAACTTTTATCAGCCAAAAAGAGAACAAACTGTCCTTTGCACATGCTGGTGTGATATGCTGAACTGATGAGATGATAACCTGGCCCAGATTAGGGACCTCTCTGGTCCTTCTTCTATCTGTGCTTGCAACCACAAACTAAAATGTAACAAAAATCTAAAAGGAACTTTGCTGTAGGCAGTTTAGCCAAATCTGCCCACAAGAAGTTTCCTCCTTCTCCCTAAAAATCAAAGCCTCATTTGCACCCTGAAATAATTCCTGTGCTTTATATGAGTCCTAATTATTTTCAATCAGTCACTGTAAAAATCCTCAGTCACTGTAAATATCCTCATAAAGTGAATAAATGCAACTTTTGGAGGGTTCTCTTCTTCCTGGTAGTCATTTTGTGGCAATTAATTTGTTTTAAGATCTAGATACCTCCAAAGATGCTGTAAACACCAACATATTCTGGCCTCACCCAAAGCTCCTGAAATTTGTATGTGTTAAATGCAGACTCCAAAAACGCAGACAGGTGCCCACAGGAGGGGCAAAAATGCCAGAATTTCCCATGATGAGCTGACAACGTGGCCCAGCTCCCTGCCCACCAGCTCTGGGAACATGCCCATCTTCCAGCTGCCCCCTGGAAGTGGCTTCTGGCTGAAGGGAATTCCTTCAGAGGGAGTGAGGGATGAAGGAAGCAGGAGCAGAGACACTCCCTGCAGCCCCCCACTGCTCCCAGAAGTTGAACTCATGGGGAGAAGGGTCAGGGAGCCTGAAAAAGGGATTTTAAAGTCAGGGGAAGAGGTGGAACAAGCATGTGGGAGGACAGGGGAAAGAAAACCAGAGATCCTCAGGTCAGTGTTATCAGCAAAGGATCGTGCAATAGCCCAGGAAAGAAATGATGGCCTGAGCAATGACTTTGTGCCACCAGCAGAATCCTGAGGGGAGCAGACATGGGAAGGGCAGGCTCAGCCCAGGGTTTTCCCCCTCAGGAGCACAGGCAGCCAGAAAGCTGAGGGGAAATGATCGATGAGGACAGAGCTAAATGGTTCAACAACAAGTAAGGGCAGACAGAACAGTCTACAAACACCCACAGGAGTAAGTGTCAAGGAGTGTGAGGAATTGGTTGGAACAGCAAGATAAATTCCCCAAGACTAAGGTGCAGTGGCTTGTGATACACTTGCCCAAACTGCTGAAGTTTTGTTGGCATGATTGCTTTGGGCAAAGGAGGAACAAACCAAATGCAAGGAACAAACCTGTGCTGTACAACAGGTGAAGGAGACTGTCCAGCTCTGCCCCATGGTCAGAGGGGCTCCCCATTTCCATCACCAGAGAAGCTATTGGCAATGTTCCGCAAGGTACAGGATGTGGGGACAGCACTCTGGAGCTCTCCTGTAGCTGCCTTTCCCCTTTTGGTGGTAGCAGCAATTACAAACGTGATTTAATCAAGGCAGTTTCAGGCTGATTGTATAAATGAAGAAGTCGCACAGCTGCTGTCGCAGGGGAAGAAACACAAATCATCACTCATAGCCAGAAACTGCCCACCACAGCAGTGTCACGACAATTAACAACCAATTCATCCTGGATAAAGGATGAGTGTTAAAACTGCACCTTATCTCATGCCCACTTAAGCCCCTGAAAGAGCTCTGAAGTGGAGTTGAAGTTTGTCCTGTGCTGAGCACCTGCATGAGGGGTGAGATCCAAGGTCATGTTTCAGGGAGGGAAAGATTTCAGCAGGAGGCCTGGGGGATGTGCCTGATGCTCCACATGAGGGGAAAGAGCTGCTGGGGCTGCACTGAGCAGGAATGCAAGGGAAAGGGAAGGAATGCAAAGGAAAAATCAAACAAAAAGGACCTTTGAGTTTTGGTTCACAGCATGGCATTGCAACTGTGGCAGGGTCAGGAACGAGAGGCTGCAACCAGCAAGGTCCAAAGGGAGAATGGGATTGCTTCTGAAGCCCTCAGATTGCAAAGTTATTGTCTAATTAAAGGAAATAAATACAGGTAAAGGGGAGAAAAGAGCTCATGAATTGTGGTGAGGGGGAGAGGAAAGAGCTAAAACAAAGCAAATGCACAGCCACAGGAAACAAATGTAACCCTAAGATAGCCTGTATCTCCCTCTGGTCTGACAGATGTCCCAGTCCCAGTCCCTGGGGATTGGTTTGTGCACTCAGGAGGATAAAGCAGTTTCCTCACTCCTTCCTGCCCTGATGGAGACATGGATCCCTCACATGGAGTGTTGCTTAACTCAGGGCAGGAACCTAGTGCTCACTCAGCCCTGACCCCTGAAAAACAACCCCAGTGCTGGAGTCCAGAAAACAGGAGCCACAGAGCTCCTCAGGTGAGGAGGGGACTGACACAGCTCCAAGAAAGGTGGTGGTAGGGATTATTTTGGTTAAACATCATTAATTGGGTCAGTTGATGGCTATGAGGTTTCAATTCATGCACAGAACGAAGCTCGTTGCTAAAGGGGTTTAAAGAGAACAGAGGGATTTCAGAACTATCCAACAACAAACTGTACTGTCTCCCATCTTAAGGCTTGGAAAGAGCTGACCATCCTAGAGGAAATGCCACTCAATGTCATATCAACATTTGAAAGCATTTTTGAGAGTTAGGAGCAGATAAGGAGAAAATCAGTGAAAAAAAAATACTGTAGAAGCCAAGGAACCCTTTTTGTCAAAGGTTTAGAGGCAAAAAATTACCGAGGAAGAGAGAGCTTGTAATTAAACCCTCCACCTGAGATTCAGTTTCTTCTTCTCACCTCAGTGCCCAAAACACATTCACAATATATTTGTAAACACACCTTGCTGAAAGGGACTCTATCCATGCACAAATTCCCTGCTGCCAGGAGCCTCCAGTGGGAAGAGCTGCCTCACTATGCACTGGTGTCATTCCTGTGGTAAGTATTTCTGAGAAAATTCAGGTAGTGGCACAGTACCCAAACTTGTGCCACGGAGAGATTTCGAGTTTGTTTCAGTGTAGAGGAAGAAAAATGGTTTTTCCCCTTCCAAACTTGTTTGGGGATTTTTCTCCTCAAGATTTTTTTTAGGAAAGTCCTGAGCAGGAAGTTAAAACAATTACCTGAACAGAGCCATGGAGTCTGTAAACTCTGACTCTCCCAAAGCAGCAGGTTTTGATGTAGAGCAGCTTCCCATGAGCAAGACACCTTCTGCCCTTTCCTTTTGTGCTGTGTCACTGCACTTCACACCAAAACCCGAGGTAGGACACAAAAAAAGAGAAAACAATCCTTACTGGGAATCTTTACTTTTGTCTGGAATCCTTTGCTGGATGTTTATGGCAACCCATAAAGTTGCTGGAACATGCCTGCTGTATTTTTAATTGTCATTTGAAAATGCCAAAACCCAGAAGTCTTGCTTATATTGTATGCGAACACAGTGTCTGCTTATGTTCAAACCCTCAGGCACTTTAAATAACTCCACTGTACACAGAGAACGTTGTTCATTTTGTTTTTACAGTTTTTGCCCGTGTAGAAGGAGCTCCAATGTGCTGAGAACAGAAATGCATGTTCATAACCAAGGAGCGGGATCACAGCTGGAATCTACCTGAGCCTTGGATCACGTTTCAGGAGCGAAAAGGCAGCTTTTTTTCCCTGTTTAATTTACAAGAGCCACAAGTGGAGCAGCACATACTAGACTGGCTGACGTAAGGCACAGGTGAGTGCATGTTACAGGTCCACCTCTGTGCCTGATCCACAGGGAATTGCAGCCTGTTCCAGCCAGACTTCAGAGCTGCAGCCCACGAGGAACCTGGGCTGAACCCTGGCGTGTTAGTGAAGGTGGCAGCTGCCATAACAGGCTTCTGTGCAGGCTACAAATTTGGGGAATAAAATGGGGGTCTTTTTATTGATTCCAGGGAATTTTGTACCAAGCCTCCATTGTTCTGTCCCAAAAAATAAACCATTAGAGGATTTATAAGCTAATTTGCTTTTTCTCTTTCAAGGATTAAACAGGAGCAGATCGTAATTTCCTTTAAATGCATCTATTATTCATGAGTATTCAATAAGTTTTATTATGGGCTTAAAAACAACAGCATATATATCTTTATACTCAATTCCAATCTCCTACACGGGTTGTGAAACTCACATTTTATGTTTGGTTGTGATTGACCATGAAAGTCACAGGGTATATACGTGTTCCCTGAGTAAAGACACAGGCAGGTATCTGGCCAATGTTCATTTTTCACATTAGTTTGCTGTAAATAATCTTACATGCAATTTTGCCACTTCCTTTCTGCAGGAATCTCTGGGAATAGGTTAGCAAACCGTGGCTTGCAGAAAGCTGACACACAGTATTTATGAACAGAGAGGAGGTAAATTAATGTCAGTGTTTGCTTCAGCATTGGAGAAAGACTTTTTGCAGTATTTAATCACTCACAGCAGTGAGAGGAGGTGCAGTCCCTGCTCCAGCCAGGCCTGGAGAATTGGGCTGAGTTAGGATTACAGACAAGGGGTCAGAGGAGGAGACACTTCATGTCCCAGTGTCCATCCCACAATGCCATCCTGTGACAGCTGGCACTATTTGTAACACGTGCAGCAGAGGGATAGGTGCAGAAATTAAGCCATGCACGTAAGGTAACACCCTTTTTAAGCAACCACCACTTTTTGCAATGACCTGTGCAAGGGTCATTTGGGGTTTTCCTTCCCTTGGAGTCTGGGTTTCCTGAGAGGAAGGAGAGCTGAAATACAGGAACCAGTGGCCGCACACCTTTCCAGTAGACCTTCCTCATTGACAGAGGTTTAGGAGCCACATCTGAACCTCCAAACTTCCTGATGTTCTCCCTTTGAAAGGAGGGCAGACAGGGGAGGAGATGGGTGGAGGAGGCGAGGAGGTGGTGCTGCCCTTATAAAGGCCTTGCAAACACACCAAAACTGCTCCCAAACCCTTAAATCCACCAGAAAAATAGGTTGTGATACACGTGGGAAATACAAGGAAATGTTTCAGCTAATAAAACACGCTGGCCTAGCACCAAACTTCTGCATAAAAGCTGCTTGTAATAAACAACAATTACTTACAGTATCATTGCAAGATCACGGGAGGACATCGAGGAGCATCTGGTTCATCTGGCTGAGACCTGGAAAACACAGAGTCACGTATCAGCAACACCACCAGCCATGGATGTGTTTGCTGGAGGGGGAAATGCTCAAACCCAGAGTTCTGGGCCCCTCTGTGACCTCATCCTGGCCAGAAAGAAGAAAATCTGCCATTCACTGTGTCTGCTAAAGGAGAAGAACTTCAATTCCCTCGAGAGGAACATCAGGGTGGCTGGGCTGTGTTACAGATCACTTAGATGCCTCTAAAGGGGTTAATGGGACCCTGGAGATAATAAATACATTATGCAGCTGTGTAGGTGCTCAGGAGATGAATATAGGTTGATTTTTTACAAACTTAACCTATGCAGAGTGAGTCATAATTTGCACCTTTGCGTCATCCAATAAATGGGTCTTTTGAAAGTCAACCCACTGTGAATGGGCTGCAAGCTCTCCAAAAGCAAGAATCCTGCTCTCCTGCCCACAGCCTGCCGAGCTGAAGCATCCAAAAAGCTCCTCTCCCCAGGTTACAATGCGATGGCAATAATAGGGACCAAACAAACAACTGTACGTTTGTGGGTTTGCCGCGTTGCTCTTAAAAGGTCAAAAATGTTTGACTGAAACGACTGTTTTTATTTCATGAAAGACGAATTCTTAATCATAAACGTGTGTTAATCTCATTGCTGCTCCTGCTGTGCCTGGTAACGCTGCTTCTTTATTCAATTATGCCTCGCATCAACTTTTTAATGAGTACCTATGTTAGGGAAACCTTGAGAGTTTTGATAAATAACATCTGCTTTTGTGCACTTCAACCCTAGGCTGCTGTGTGAAGGAAATGTTTCTATTTTGTAGTCAGCCAGGAGAAAGAAAAAGCAAGTGGAGAGGAGGTCTACATGTTCACAGGGACCTCAGCAGTGAGCAGACAGAATAATCATCTTTTGTTGCATACGAACATAACGAAAAACAAAGCAAACAATGCCCTTTTGTTCTGAGCAAGAAAGGCAGGGCTTTAATAGTCTTTAAACGAGATAGAAAATTTCCATCCAAATGGAACCATGGAGTAGGTAGACACATTACAATGTTTTGGAGTTCAGTGATTAAATTTAATGCTGTGCCAGGCAGTGATTAGTTGATGAAGGGCGTTCATAAGTAGAGGAGAAGCAAGGAGAGTGTGGCTCCAGTCTAGCGTGGGGCTCCTGAGCAGTCTGGGGTTCAGCTTTCTGCTTTAGTCACAGGGGCAAACAAAAAAAGTGCAATTTGATTTATTTCCCTGAGGAAACACAGTGCAGTTGTAACCACAGGCTGGCTGGTACCTGGTACTAAAACTTCAGCATGCAGGGTCAGATCCAAGAAAAGGACCCGTGCTGAGGAACCAGCCAAAGCTCAGAAACACACCCTTTTCTTCAGCATTTTCCCATCTCACCAACTCCTTCCTTGCCCTCTGGGTACTGGTACATGTGAATCCCACTACTGGACACTGAATTCTCCCAAATCCTTGTGCAGAGTTCTGAATCCCAGCCTGAGAGCTGGGTGCTTATGTCCCTAAGGATCTCTGCCTTAGTGCACTGGAACCCCACACTGACCCCATACAACCAGGCCTGATCATTTCAGCAACCACTCACTGGCTTTGCAGGGGATCAGCAAGTTCATCCCCTGGTTTTATCAAAGGAAGAATTACCTCTTTAATTCTGAGAAGTGACCTTTGAAGGAAATAAAATTTTCACTTCAGTTTCTGCTAAATGAACTGCTTCATCCCACCCCAGCATCTCAAGTATCGGCACCTGAAGTCTTGCATAACATCCTAACCCTAAGTCTCACAAAACAGAAACAAAATTAAAGTATGAAAAGTAAAATGATAAAAATGAAATAAAGTTAATTCATTCATTCTTCTTTTCTTCCTTTTCTGTCATCATCTATTCCCACAGTCCAAGCAAAGGTGATCACCAGTCTAACCTGAAGCAAGTCCTCTTACATTAATATCTATTTTGGACCAGACCTGCTCTCAGCTGTGTTAGTACAAATCTGTTTTCTTTTCATGGAATTTCTCCAACTCTCTTTTGGGCTAAGCAAGATCAGAATCTTATTTGGGTGATAATTTGCAGGGTTATGTTAAAGGTCAAAACAGGTGCTGGCCACAGATTTTGTTGTGAAATCAGGTCTATTCAAGGGGAAAAGAATTTACAGTTATGACTAATAATAATAATAATAATAATAACAACATGACTTAAAAAGAAAACAACTTGTATATAGTGTTTCAAGCCTCTTGCTTGAAATTTTAAACCCATCCATCAATAATCAATAATTAATGATCAAGCATGTTAAGTGTTCAAAAAATGTGACTTGAGGATCTTGGAGGTCTTTGCCAACCTTAACCGTTCCATGACTCAATGTTGTATGTGCTGTCAGCTTTCTCAATGCAAGAAAAATAAAACAAAAAAGTCCAGGAAAAACTCTCTTGGAGTCTATTTAACACTTCAAATGAATGGATGTGTAAAGCTCCTCTCAGAATCCTCCATCACACACCACTCCCCTGGCTGCCAGAGGGGCTGGGAGCTTTTCCCTTCAAGTGATCTGCACCTCAAGAAAAATTTCTGCCTTGTTCTTTGCTCTGATTTGTGCTCCAGGTGGTGGTAAGACATAAATCGAATGCCAGCAAGTGGAGCAGTTTACTGGAACAGCAGCAGTTTCTGATGCCTTTGCAATGCCACTTGTAGCTCGAAAGGCACAATATTTTATATTCTGAGAAGCTGAGCTAGACCATTTTGGCAGAGAGTCTGTCTGCCTACCCAGGGTGGGGTAGGTATTTACTATCTCTGTAATGACTTCCTACTGCAAGTGGGTCAGGTAATTCAAGCAACTCGCCAGAAGTGCCTTTGGTGGAGTCTGGTGAAGTCTAGCCTGGCAGTAAATACACCCCTCAGCTGCAGAGGGCACATCCTCTGACATGTGATGTCTCAGCCGCTTCCTGGCACTGCCCCTCCAACAAATACTTCACTTTATCTCCCTCCCATTGCACCCTCACTGCTGAGGCCGCTGCTGCTGCACTTTCTGGTGTCAGTGGCCTGTTGTGAACTGGAAAAATATCTGCTGAAAAAAACAGTCAAGTTCTTAAATTATACCAGAGGCCAATATCAGCACTTGGCCTGCCCAAATAATCAGGGTTTTCACACAAACTGCAGCAGGAGATCAGCTTGTTGCATGTGATCAGTGCAATGCTCAGCTTGCCCTCACCCTGAGCTCCAGTGCCTGATGTTCCAACATGTGGGTCGTGTTCCTTCTGGCATCTGAGGAGGGGGAAAAGGCATTGTGTGTGTGTGGTGGGGTGGGGAATCCCAGACTGGGCAAGACTGTAGAGGTGCTGCCTTGTATGGGGGTTAAGAAATAACTCATTTCTGGTGGAAATGTCAAAGGAAAGGTATGAAGTAACTCAGATGGTAAGAAAGAACTCCCAGCTTCCACATGGTCCCTGTAGGCACTGTGGATGGAGCAGGATGACCTGTTAAAGCAGGGCACGGAGTTGGACTTTGATGATCCTTGTGGGTCCCTCCCAACTCAGAATATTCCATGATTCTATGAAACCTCACTTTGCAGAAAGCAGCCTCATCACCTGCCAGCTCAGCAGCCCCTGAGAGGTCACTGAAAAGATCCTGCAAGTACTGATGATATTCCTGTCTGCCAAAAGCACAGAGCTGTGGCTTTGTGCCCCAGAAACATTTGGGGCAACGCTGTTCTTATTGTACCAATTCACTACATTGTCTGGCGCTGGAAGGGAGCAGGAATTTTGACAACTCTCGGGAAGAAAGTCAAAAGTATTCTGGCAGACCAGAGCTGGGCCACAAGAGGAGAGGACCTGAGGAATGAGATCCTACAGAGACCAGTCAGCGTGACCAAGAGGTGTCACCATGTTTTGGAACTCAGCCCTTTACTGAAAACCAAATCAGCAAAACAAAGAGATGTTCCAAGTCTCTGGTGGGTCTGGATTAGACTGGTGTCCTCTGGGGAACAGCTTCATGGATTTGGAAGTTTAGAGTAGCTTTTTGAAACAAAATTTGTAAAAGTGAACCAGTTCTTTCATAGATGAACTGTGTTGTCACGAAAAGATTTTGCTTGTCTACCTTTCCAAACAAGCACGCTCCTGTAAAGAACAAATGAATGTCAATATTATTCCTAAATGTATTTGGAAATTAATCCTGTAACTGTATGTCACTTCAAAGCGCTCTGTTTTGATCTTCCCGAGGTTCTCCCACAACATTAACCACACGCAGAGCAGTGGGTGAGTCAGGACACAAAGCTGACTGCAGGAGCAGGAGATGCCTCGGAGAGTGTGGTGAGGAGCACAGAGCACAGCTGAGGCTGCAGCAGCCTGTGGGAACGGCTGAGCGAGCAGGGACTGCCACAAAGAGGCAACTCTTTCCTGTAAAAAATGTATTTTAAGCTCCTCCACCTCCCATGGAAGGGAGAGACTCTCCCAGAGCCTGGATCTGAGGGACCGAAGCGTGCCCTGGGAAGAAAGACGTGAGCCCTGAGCGGGAAGGTGCCCGCAGGCTCCGGCACTTCTGCACAGGCACTTTGGAAAGGATTTCCAAGGGCCTCACACAAAAAGGCCTTTCAGAAGGGCTCCATAAAACACACCTGAAGAGAGCCCATTAGCAGGAGGTTTGGGTTCGCTCCTTTCTCCCCTGTCCAGCTCAGGTGTTGTTTTTTCACGCACAGAAACACATGCACAGACTCAGCCCACCATACAATGCCTCACTAAAGGCACGGAGGGGTGGTTCTAACTCCATCCAAGATCAACAAGGGCTTTTTCCACAAGCAATCCTTTGTGTTTGGGAAGCCTTTGCCCTGAATTTTACTGTCTCCCAGTCAACTAACAGGTGCTCTGCAGTCAAACGTGAGCTATTTGAGGGCAACCTGCATAACAACTTCCCAGGCTGACAGGCACCTTAAATAGTAGTTAGGGACTGGAATTGGGTGAGTTTTATGCAGACAAACAGAAACACTCCCAACAGGAAAAGAAGGGAGGGGGGAGAGGAGGGAAAATGATATCTTTCTGGGTTTCCATTTAGTTTTCTCTTTTATATGTTGGCATAATAAGCCTCAAAGAAGAGAACGAGGCTCCCAAAACCAGACACTGTGATAATCTGACATTACACAGCAGTTGTTCTTAAAACTTGCCAGTTTTGTTTTGGTCAACAACATAATGTGCTGATTGTACATGGGATATTTGCTCCATTTTGACAGGGCACAGATAGCCTTTACTGCTAATACTGAAAGTGTGTTATTTCAGGCAATTTGAATTATATTCCTTCCCCCACCCCCCGGAGAAAGCACTTTGGGGTTGAGAAAAAAAAAAACAAAACAGTGAAAAAGCTCTCTCAGCTCAATGCCAGATGTGATTTCTTGCATTGTAAAGCCACACCAGAATTTTACAAGCCATGCAACTGCTCGTTTGTGTACCATTCCCAGATCAGATTTTTGAAGTCTGTTTCTAGGATCGGTGCTTTGTATGGCATAAAATGAGATGTTTCTCAAACAAAAGGCCCTGCTGAGAGAATCACAGAATCATGGAATGGTTTGGCTTGGAAGGGACCTTAAAGATCATTAATTCCAAGGGACCAACCTTCCACTTGACCAGGTTGCTCAGAGCCCCATCCAACCCGGCCTTGAACACCTCCAGGCTGTATATACAATCCATTGTATATACACTGCCTTATGGCCCCAGATGGGTAGAAACCATGGGTTTCTTTGGGCTCATATCACCCAGGAGAGGCTTCTGGATTCTTGCAAATCCATGTGGAAAAAAATACCCACGAGCCCTCACGATCTCCTGGATATATAAAGTCATACCCACTTGTAGGAGGCAATGCAATCACTCAAGGGTGAAACACATCCCTGCCTAAGTGTTAAGTTTCCAGGCAATGATGGAATTGTGTTATTCAGGAGATTGTGACATTACTTTAAGTGCCATCATTTCTGTCACTGGACTGTTTCTGTCTGCACAGAAACAAACTCTCACCTCTCCCCTGTCCTCTTCTCCCCCTGTGCCAATATACAAGTACTGGCACTGTGTCTTTTTGTAGTCAGTCATAACTGCTGGATTTGTGGGGCATGGGAATACCTGGGCAGGAGAGACAGGGATGTCCATGGGCAGTGCTGGCCCTGAAACAAGAGGCTGTGGCACAGGGAGTGAGTCAAACCCATAAACAGCACCAATACAGTTACAACAATGAAAATACATGTATCTTTACTGTGTGGTCCTAACACATGTGATACCAGCCTGATCACACATAAACATGAGAACAAACCTCCCAGTGGGAGCCAGCAGAGCTCCAAAACTACTGCCTAACAAACTGCACAAAGCAGCACCTTCCCACGGACAATGAGACATTCTCTGGGCTGTACAGAGCTCTGCCTGCACCGAAAGGAGGCACCTCCTGTGCACGACTGGCTGGAATTCCACACACACAGGGTTGCTGGGTGGCTGGAATTCCACACACACAGGGATGCTGGGTGGCTGGAATTCCACACACACAGGGATGCTGGGTGGCTGGAATTCCACGTGCACAGGGATGCTGGGTGGCTGGAATTCCACACACACAGGGATGCTGGGTGGCTGGAATTCCACACGCACAGGGATGCTGGGTGGCTGGAATTCCACACGCACAGGGATGCTGGGTGGCTGGAATTCCACACACACAGGGATGCTGGGTGGCATTGTTTCACCTGGGCTGTGCTGCCAGGCAGCCCGGGGTCAGCTGGGGCAGACCTGCTCTCTCTGCTCTCCATCAGTATCAGTTGTGCAACAGGTTCTCACTCGGCCGCCCCCGCAGGCGGGCATGACCCCTGATGGTGGAAAAACTTGTTTGGTTGTAGTGGAGGGATTTTCCCAAACTAGGTTAAATAATGTTTATTGAGCTAAAGTCTGCAGCTGCCGGGGCTGCTCGGGATTGACATGAGCATGGCTGAGGTCTTTCATCTTCTTTCATCTGCCCCAGTGCAAAGATCAGTGTCTGTTCATTTTTGTAGACATTCAACACGCAGACCAGAAACTCAGATCTGTGTTTCTGGATCCCTTGATCCTTCAGTCAGAGAAATCTGACAATTTCTCAGACCACAGGCAGCTTAAAAATAGCACTTGTTCCAGCACAGCTACACATTGTTGTTCTTGAAATCTGGGTTAGAAAATACTTCCAGAGTCTCTAAAAGAGAGAGGCCTGAAGCAGAGCGTCTCTATGACTGCATTCCTTCAGTCAAACAATTAACCCTGTGAACAGAAGAGCTACTGAAGCCGGATTTGCTATTGATTTTGTTCCTTGAGACTAATTCCTATACGGATTCCCCAGTGTCCAGTAAATGTTTCATCTCTATAGAGGTGAAGAGGGAGGCACAAGGGTAGGAGACACGATTGGGCCCCTACGCTTTATTCCACTTTTTATTTTCACTAAACATCCAGGATTTTATTTGAAGGCCTCTAGTCTCAATCTGAAGAATAGGTTGAAATGCTACAGGAGGAGAAATCCAGGCATTTCTTTCTTCTCTCTGCCCTGCAAACTTCTATCACATAAGGAAGCAGGTGCTGGTGACAGCTGTGCAGGAACCCACCAGAGTTCCCTCCCAGTGCTTTTTAGGATTACCTCTGGGAAAGCAGAACACAGACCTCTCCTGCACTAATGAACAGCCTCTACTGAATGCAGCAATTTCGTATTTATTTACTGCTCCCCCTCATACTTTGGGGCAATGTTTCTTTGGGCTGTTTCTCCTGGGGGAAAAGATGCTGGTAGACTCATCTAAACTTGATTAACAGCTGCAGATTTGAACTCAGATGGACGTGACTATGGAGTGCTCCTCCCTGCTACACATGCCCTCTGGAGGGTTTTATTAGCCCACACAGCAACTGCAGCTGCCTCCTTTCTCCTTACTTGAGCACATTTGCATTTAGGGATCTTCCTGGCCAGCCAAAAACCACTACCTGTTGGTACAGTCTAATAAAACAATGAAAGTAGAGCAACAGATGTGTCACCTTAATCCAGTGCAGGGACCTACAATTA
The DNA here is from genome assembly GCA_035221455.1 of Xenops minutus. Classification (NCBI taxonomy): domain Eukaryota; kingdom Metazoa; phylum Chordata; class Aves; order Passeriformes; family Furnariidae; genus Xenops; species Xenops minutus. The sequence goes on from JAWWEE010000004.1 coordinate 3,040,956, forward strand.
CTTAATACACAGACACATTAAAACATTTCACTGTTTCAAGCAGTCTCACAGTATTATACACTTCTTCCCTTGCCCCTTTTCACACACCAGTTGCAATATTTGGATGACTTCCACTGCATTTTCAATTATAATCTGCTTGTGAAGAGCCTACAGAGCCTTCTTCATAATCCTTTTTAAGTACAGACTCTTAACAAGGCCTGTGAGTGTCCAGACAGAGTGAAGAGGTTATGATTTGCAAGTGATGTTCCTTTCCCACTGTAGGTGGATCAGTATGCTTTTGGGAATAAATCTGCTATCTTTTGGGAATGTTTCCAGTTAACTCCACGCTAACCACATTTGCTTTGCTTGGTTCTGCTTCAGGAACTGAAAGTAGCTTGGCTCCAGCACGAAATAACCGAGCAGGAAATAGCAGAAGGTTTACCATATACAGGCTGGCCAGGGGTGGAGCGACAGATTGAACTAAAAATACAGCAAAGATTGGTTTGGGGACATTCAGATTGGTTCCAATTTAATTAGGAGATACACAAGCTCCCAGTGCTGGTGATTAAGTTATCTTCATTGAAAACACATTCACATATTCAAATGTCACCATGCTTCGAAAAGGGAAGTGTTGAGACATAAGAGCTCAGTGCCCTAAAATGAGGATCTGGTCAGAAAATGCCTTTCTGCACTTTGTCAGCCTGTCTCTGGGCCCTGCAGCAGCCAGGGAGCCTCCTCTGCCCCATCCCACACGCAGGCAAAGGCTGGGAGGAAACTCTTAGCTGCACAGCAGAAAATTCCCTGCTAACCTTACAAGTTTAGTAATGGGTGGGGATGGTGTTGATTTTGAAACTGAGGCGAAGATGGGAATAGTCTCCACGCTCAGATGAAAAGGGGCAAGCCAAATACAATGCTGCAAACTCAGTATAAATATACAATGTAATACACAGATTTGGAGAAGATTTTGACAAGGGAGTAGTTGCAAACCAAGCCCTGAGCAGGAGAGACTTTAGTACCAAAATATCCTTACAATCAATACTTCAGATCCTTCAGACTACTGTCCAATCTTTTCAATAACTTGTTATAAAGATGAAATAAAAGAGTTTGTGCTCTTAGTTACCCCTGATTTACACTGAGGGAGTATCAGTGCAATCAGTGAATCAAGGCAAAACCAGCAGGAACTAAATCCAGTTCCACTTGGGCATCAAACTCTAGGTTTGTCCCTATGTTATTCTTTCAACACCACGTATTTTATGGTCTCCCAATCACATTCTGGACTCATGAATCCTACTCCAGATCTCAACTGGACTGCAAAAATAAAACCTCGACAGCTCATTTATTGATACAGTGAAATATCCAAACAAGTAATTTCATTGCTATGAAGCAAAATATAACAGCTGGAAAAATAAACCTCAAGCTGTCATTGAGAGTTCAGCTACAGAGAAAGGCGAGTGAAATGGCTGAAACAAACAGAAAAAGCCCTTCCTGAGGAATGCTGAGAATGGGGTGAGCCCCAATTGCTCTGATTGCTGGCACAACCACGTGGCTGTTGGGTTTGATGGATGCAGAGATAGGAAGTCAGGTGGGAAAGTGCCCCCGTGGAAGTAAATCTGCCTCGTATCTGATGCACTAGGGAGGAAAACTGGGGGAAAACAAAACCCTGTTGGCAGAGGAGGAGGCACACGAGCTGCCACAGCATCCTGCTGCACTGCCGAGCAGAACAGGAGCCCAGATGTTAACACGGGGGCTCTCCAGCCTAGAAAAAAGAAAAGACAAAGATTGCCCATCCAAGAAAGTTACTCGTGTCATTATCAGCCTTCCCAGTTCTATTTAAAGAAGACAAAAGAGCCAAGAGAAGAAGCTGTTTTGCAGCCCTGCACAAACACCCGCACATAAGGGTGGTACCAGGTGTCAGCTTGCCCTGCAAAGTCACTGAAATGTCAAGGATTGTTTTTCCTCTACTCCCTTTCTCTTTCCTCCGACTGGGAACTGCCAATGTTTATTTAAAAGATATCCCTTGTATTTGGCAAGAATGCCAGCGGGGCAGACGTTAATGGATTATTATTTGGAGCTGGAAGGCTGCCAAGGTGATAAGGATAGCCTGCCTACCCCAGGGCCATTAGCGGGGGGAGCCCCGGCCCCGCCAGATGCTCTGCTGGACTGGGAGCAGCACAGGCTCTAAAAGCTGCCTCCAACTTCCATTTCATCTGACCCATAAAATAATGAAATAAGTGGAGAGGCAGACACGGGCTATAAAGGGGGACTAATCCATCCGCAGGACCCAGGTCTGATGCTTCTCTTTGGCAGAATTCTCCCTCTCCAAGCGCCGGGAAGTCCCTGAGAAGGTTTCTGTTCCCTCCTCCGCCCTTGAACCAGATCTCGACCTGGGAGCCCTACAGTAAAAGCAGCCCAAGAGAGAGAGCTCATTGTAGGGCTGCAGAGAGATGACACCACCACCAGACCTGGGCTCAGCTCTGCTCTGGAGGAGGAGCCTGGCTTTGTGCACATCCCCACAGGAGCGTGGGCAATGCCAGTACCCCCGAGAAGGCAAGTCTGCAGGAATGTGATATTTTGTGTCTGAGATATATTTAGCTTTACATTGTTTACTATTAATCTTCTCTGCAAAGCCCTTTCTTTCCCAACAGGCGACAAAAAGCTCCACCCCTGTTATCATGTGTTTTTTGGAAGACGACCTTTTCCATGGCCCAGCAGACACCACAGACTATAATTAAGGTGCTTATAATACAATTTCGTAAAAGCAAGAGCTGGGGCACAGTAGCATTGACTGCTGTGATTGAAAGCTTTAAAGGTTATGTGGAATTCGCCAAGTAGTAATTTTATCTGTTTGGAGCTGGCAAAAAAAAAAAAAAAGAAAGAAAGAAAAAAGAAAAAAAGAAACTTTGTGCTCATTTGAGAAGTTGGGCTGCCACTAATGAAGTCAGAGCAAAGAGAGCAGCTTTCCAACCTCTCATGAATGAAAAGCAATGAAGTATTACCCCAGACAGGTGTTCCCTCCGAAAAGAAAACATGCATAAAGATTTAGCCACCTTTTTTTTTTTTTTTTTCCTCTGGATTTCTTTTTTCTCCCTTTAAATAGGCCTAAACCAAACCCACAGAGCGTTACCTCAGTGAGAACACAGAGCCCCCTTTGCTGGTGACCTCTCGTGGCTCTGATGTGGCCCACATTAAAGGCTGGTTCAGAACATGATAACAGCCTCATGTCGAGCAGTCACTCATCTCATCCCAAGAGCGATGGCTGATACTTCCAAAGGAAATTCAGTGCTGAAATAAAAATACATTTCTTTACTTCTGACATTTCATTGTGCCTTTGCAGCCGCTCCTGAGGGTTTTAAACGGGATTGTTCTCTGAAACAGGACTCCAGCAGCAGCACAGAATTCAGACACCTGGAGCTGTAGAGCCATCCTTGGTCTCCAGGGAAGTTGAGAACACAAGTCCAGAGAGAACTAATCCGACAGCAAACCTTGGGTCTAGAAGTTGGTCTGGCTTTCCTGTTTGCTTCCCTTACTCTGCTAGCGAGGCAGAGATTTCACTTGCTGCCCTGAAACCCTCCTGGGTTATCAGCAGTGAAAGTTATTGAATTCTTGGATGTAGCTTTGTATTAGCATCAAATCCTGCCGTGGTTCTTTGATGTGGAGGTTGTTGGTATCGAAGTGCCTCCGACTCACAGCCATGAATTACTGGAGCTTAAGAAAGGGAAGTCACCCATGGATGCAGTGAAGCTGAAGTCACCCATGGATGTCATGCAGGAGAGTCTCCAGGCTGTGAAGGCACAGGGAGCAGTTTGGAGAGAAACGGGATAAACAACCTGGGCCTGTAAACACCATTTATTATTGTTTCTTTATCACTCGCTGGGAAACAAAGATTGTGTTTTTCGGCAGCAGTTTTGCCATGACAAACAGCAACCTGACTCCGTGGTATCACAGCTTATTCCTAGCACTGGGAGTGGGTGCACCGAGGCAGGACAGATGGAGGCTGTGCCACAATCAACATTGAGTGGGGTGTCTGTCCTCACCCACTCATCTCCCTGCTCTGGGACTGCTCTGACCCCACCCATGAGCTGTTTCTTTCCTGCTGTCTCCTCAGTTGTTTTCCAAGGGCTTTCTTGCTGCTCACATGTGTCTCCTCCTCCTCCTGGATGCTGTGTTTTCTACCGAAGCAACAGATTGCTGTGATGTTGTCCTTTTGATCTAATGAGAAAAACTCCTACAACAATGATGTGCATGTGTTTTTTTCCTCATTATTTAGCAGGGGCACTTGGCCACACACTTCTCTCCCAGGATCCTGCTTTTTCTGTGCATCGGTGGTAAGAGAACCCAGCTCCAAAACTTGCTCCCAAAACTGTTTTCTAAACCCCTTGGAGCATCAGCCAACAAATGCAGGTCTTTGTGCCCTGGATAATGTCAGTGCAGAAAGCAGCACTGCTTAGCACAACCCAAACTCTCACCGAGCAAAGGAAGCATAAAAGTGCATTTTCTTTGTAATTAGACTTGTACCTACCAAAGGGAACTTATTGCAATCAATATCAATTCTTCACCTCTCATTCCCTTCAAAAATATAACACACCTCAGGATTATCAGTTTCTTTTTTAAAAATTCTCCTTCACTTGTCTCACTTTCTTCGTGAGCACTTTATTGGATGGCTTGTATTCCCCTGTAAATTCCAAAGCCCCCTGTGTGCCTGTGCCACAGCACTGGTGGGCTCCCTGTGCCACTGGTCCTGACTGGTACAGTGTGCTGCAGCTCCCAGGGCTGCAGTTTGAGCCCCATAAAACAGCTCCTGCCCCTCTGGGGGCCTTGAAGGGTTGAGGAGGTCATTTAGAGACCAAACAGCAGCTTCTGCTGATAGGGAGGAGGAGGTTGCCCAAATTGGGGATCTTGGCTTTAACAGAGCACCACACATGGGATTCTTATCCAAGAATTAAGTGTCTTTCCATCACTCTGAGATGCTGACACACCACACAAGTCTCATGCATTTACACACCTCTACTCTCTCCAAACTTCAGAGTGGCCAACCATGCCCTCAAACTGCTCCCCTGCTCTCCATTAAAGCACAAAGAAAAAGGAGAAAACCTCCTGGAGCTCAGTCAGGTCAAACAGGAGGTTCCATTCGCCCATTTGCCTCATTTTGCTGTCATCCTGAAGGGAAAAATAGGGGGTGGGAAGGCACCAGGAGAGAAAAGCGTCATAAATCATTCACTGTATTAGCAGGAGGCTGGGTCGGCAAGCCTTGCTCATTTAGCTACCTTAAATTTCATCCAACCTGCTTATCCCCCAGCTGCAGGAATAACAGCCCACTTGAAAGGTAATATTTTTGCTATTAGTGAAGAAAGGAAAAAATGTGATCCTTGCTGTAGCATGGGAATAATTTTTCCAGAGCTACACAGAATGAGCCTGAGTGAATACTGCTATTTTTGGCAATGGCCCTCCTGTTTAGCTCACATTAATAATTTTAATGCTTTATTTGTGGTTTGGGCTGTAAGCAATGGTGAAAGCCTGTGGAGAAAAAAAAGAAAAAGTGGCAAAATTTGCTAAATAATTTTGAGTTCATGACATTTATAAAAGTACACGAATGTTTTCAGGATTCTTAGGTCCATACATGCTCATAAAGCTGAGCTATGAAAGCATTTTATTTTACATATGCAAACATCACCGAATTACTCTTTATGAGGCTTTAATTGGACCTTTAAGGTTTCAGTGGTTACAATGACAGACTGTCAAACACATTCTTAGGTTCCTGTGTCCTGCAATGTCGGTGACACAGTTTTGTCCCAGTAGCATTTTTCTCTGTGCTTTTCACTTTTTATATCCCAGCACTAAAAAGCTCCAGCCAGAGGCTCTGGTGTTTCAGGTGCTGCCTAAACAAAGAACTAAACCAGACTTTCAAGGTCTCAAAGCACTTTCCATTTGATGGGCAGATATTTCACTCCAATAATTACAACTTCAGTTGCATCATCTTCCTTGCACTCCCACAGCAGCTCTGACCCCTCTGTAGGTGGCCTGAGATTCCCAGTGCTCCCTCTGAACATCATTTCTCCTCCCACGTGCCACTGTTGAGTTTTTGTGTTCCCAAATCTGCTTGGGGAAAGAGACCAGTACCACTGGACTGTGTGTGGAAAAAGAGGTACCACAGCTGGGGACTTGTCCAGCCAGAACATCTGGTGTCTCCCAAACCTCCCTGCAGGCCGGTCACAAGACTGAAAACACTTGGTTTCACAAGAAAAAGTTTGATTCTTAACTTACTCCTGAAGAGTGTTCCCTTCCTCTATTTACAGAGCTCATCAAAAGTATCCAAAAGGTGTCAGAAATACACACCAAAAAAAGAGTATATAGTTGACCACCCCTATAAAAACCACACTAAAGTATCAACCCACCCACCCAAATATTCTCCATCTCTCAAGTACAAGAGGAATCACACTCTAGATGGTCATGTTGCTCATTATTGGGCATGTGCCTCATTATTCAGGTGGTTAAACCAAGGCAAATACTAGCTGGGACAAATTTTGTCACCAACAAAATCAAGGACTGAAGATACTAGTGGCTTTCATGACAGAATAAAGATGTTGTCATGTTTTTAAGAGGCAAGCAGCTCCACAGCAGCATCCACTCAGGCTCAGCAGATCCAGTTTAGGACTGTTGCTAAGAGAGTAACTTAGGCTAGGGGAGGGATAATCATTTTTACTACTCCATAGCAACTCTGGGTTTTTTTTCTAAAAATTACATGTTTAAGCTCTGCAATTTCTGCAGCCAAAATCAAACTCCAAGTGATCACATTAACAGAAGAGTAAAAGTGCAAGAAGGGAAACTTCAGTGCCTCCCTCCAGTCAACAAATACCCATTAACGATGTCAGGCTGAGACCTACACACAGAGAATTAAGTGACCAGTAAATTTTACTTCTTTTTTTCTTTTTTTAATTGGAAGCTAACAGGGTAGCAAGGCCATCTGCATCGTGTTTACCACACCATGCACTGGTTGCAATTAGGAGCTGTGGATTTAGTCATTAGTTGCCTGGTTTAAACACAACTGTGTTGGCTGAAATATGGTTGAGTTCAAGAGCAGCGGTTGCAGGGCGGGTTATTTTAGCCCAGGACTGGGAAGACTTGGGGCGAAACTGCTTGGCAGACAAACCCATCTTGTAAATTCTTTGGAGAAAAAAACTGACATGTTGGCTCCTCACCCCTTCAAGTCATCCCAGAAAGCACATCTGGACCAGTTTGCCAACTGGGCAGCACAACTTATTGAGGGATGTGGCCCCAGTAAGCCCCTTCTATTTGTTCTCTTCCCTTCCTTGGTCAAAAACCATCAAGCCAGACAGTGACCCGTGAATGAGCAGCCCTGTGGACCTGACTGGAGGGCACAAGACCAGTCACAGGGAGGGATCCAGAAAACAGAATGTTCTCTCTTCAAAATAAAACCCTATCCTAGAATGTGGTGGTTAAGACCATTCCTGAAAGCTGGAGACAGAAGTCCAAGGCTCTCTGAAGAAAAGGGACTAGAACTCAGCTCTCCTACAGTCTGGGTAAGAATTCCCTTCATTAGACTTGTGTTTTTGTCATTCTATCAATCTGATTATTAGTATTTGTTGTGAATGCATCACTATTTTATCAAAGAAAATATTATGGATATCAGATAAATTAAAGATGAAACTAACTGGGTGCAGTAACAACTGCATTTTCTAGCAAAATCACAGTTCTGAAAACAAGCTACCGCTGTAAAATATTGCTGCACAGCCACCTTGATCCATTGAGTGTGTAGAAGATATGAGTTTTCACAATCTCTCCACAAGATGATGAGTTACCTTTCACTGTGCTGCAACATACCCAAATAGCATAGACTGTCCTTAGCCCAGGAACCTTTTCACTCACCTCTTTAAAACCAAAAGTAGTGTTTTAAAGGATTGTAGCTTTGCTGCATAACCTCCTACCTCAAGCCACTGCCTGGGACACAGTTACTGTGGATCATTATGCAGAAAAATATTCCCCACCATAAGAAAGTAGATTAGAAAGAGTACCAGGATCTCCAGGCCTGGCCCAGAGAACCCCTCCAGTACCAGCTGAGGAGAAGGAGCAGATTTACAATAGCACAAAGCTCGAATAACAGGGGTTGAAAGGAACTAAATAGGAATCAGCCCCAAACTGATTAGGGGCCCTAAAGGAACATGTGGCCTCAATCATGACAACACTGGGGTGGAGAACAAAAGCCTCTCCCCTTCCTAGGGACACTGCTTGAATTACATATCCCTTTGGACAGGACACATGCTGGGCCATGACATGCAGATAACCACCAGCCCAGGCAAAAGGCTTCCTTCTGCTCTACACCACCTTCACTACTCTGAGCAGGACTGTACAAATTAAAAGCACTGCTTTCCAGCCCTCACTGCAGCATATCCCCCCATCACAACACAGACCACATGCCAGAGGTGCCCTCTGACTTCAGTTCAAGCTGCACGTGGCCCAGGGTTTCAGAGTTATTATTTGATAATCCTGGAAGGGATTGCAGTGTGTGGTCCAGCAGAGGTATCTGAACTGCTCACTCAACCCACAGAGAAGGCAGGTTTCCCAGGCTGGTGTCTTTTAGCAGGCCTGGAATTTGAAAAGGATGATTTTCAGAGCTGGTTACAATTTAAACCTTCCACAGCTGAGCAGTCTTTGGGCTGAAATGCCGACGTTTATCAGGGAGGGAAAGATGAGAAAAAATCAGTCAAAAATGAGAAAATTGTAGACAATTAGACAACTATTTGTTGGATTTCACAGTCAGAGGGCTTCAGCATCCTTGTACACACGGTGCTGCACGAAGTAAATGCAGCATAAGGAGCTCTAGCTCATGGAATCACAGAATGGTTTGGGCTGGAAGGGACCTTAAAGACCATCTCATTCCACCCACCTTCCACCAGAGCAGGGTGCTCCAAGCCCTGTCCAACCAGCCCTGCAGTTCAGAAGGGGAGCAGTTTTATAGAGTCCAATTCATTGTGATGTCTCCTCACACCTCAGCAAAGTACATTTTAGCCTAATGTGCAAAAGCATTATGTTAATGTCCTACCCCCCTTCCAGTCTTAATAGCTTTTGAACCAGCCTGAATATTTCAAAGACATTTAACAGAACAGAAGAGATTTCTACGATATGAAACTTCTCTGAACTGTGTGAAAACAGGTACGTGGGTAGGCAAGAAAAAGGTGATTAGTGCTTCCAGCAAGGGAAAGATTGCAAAATGGGCATGCACTTAATGAGACACCAACGACTATTTTCCATGCTGGAAATGAGAAGTATGATGCTTTTCCCAGTGGTGAGACATTTAATTACAGTTTTGACCTTATATTCACTAAAAAAAATCCAACAGAGAATACCACAGTCAATATATTTTGCTTCTTGTTTCAACTCAACTCCTTGTTTGGAATAACATTCTGGTTAAAATACTTATAATGTGAGGGTGATCTGAAGGTGAAAGAAATGTGGAGACAAAGAGAAGACAAGAGCAGCATTTTAATTTAAAAAAAAAAAATTAAATAAAAGGAGCACCTGCTAACTTTAATCAGATTTCCTCCCCCCCTCCTCAGCCTGCAAATCTAAACAGATGGGGTGCCTCAGGTAAAGGATATCTGGCAGCATGGAAAGATCTCTTCCCACTTGTAATGAGGAGATGGATCATATTATCTCAGTAAAGTAAATATTATTTTAAGCCAAAATCTCAGTTGTATTTCCTGGGTTTTTTCCCTTCTATTTGGGAGCAGATCATGCTGGGTTCAAGGTGAAATCATTTGCCTTGTTGGTATAGGATCGATCTGCAGGAAATTATGGATTGAAAAAAAACCCCTCCCAAACCAAGAGCAAATGACCAAAGTCACACATTTCATTTGGGTCATTGCTGCAGCCTCAGACTTATCATTTGTGCTGGGCACAAACCTCCTGATGCAACTAATTCCTCGTAAAGAGCTGCAGAGACAAGGACTGTCCCCAGGCTGAGTGGGGACATTCACCTTGTCGCCTGTGCAGGAGCCCGGGAGGCTGCACAAAGGCGTCATTCAGAGCACGGGAGGGCTGTCACTGACAGGAACACTTTCCAAAACATTCTTAGCTGGAATTTCGGTGGAAGGTGTGACACAGCTCCAAATATTTGTTTCTTTGTTTCCATGGGAACAACAGCACAGTGGTTTAATAATAAAACAACATCGATCCTCGGAGTTTGAGACAGTTCCTTGATTTTTGTTTTGAGTTAAAGATTTACTTTTCCATGGGTTTCCCCTTTCCCCAACAGCCAGTGAGTTACACTGTTTTATTTTTTATTTATTAAGCTGTTGTTTAATGCCCTTTCAATACTCTCAGGGGAAATCCAAAACATGAAAGGCAAGTCTTGCAAAACTTGTATTGTCCTGTTGCATAAGCTGAGCTCTGCACTAAGCACATTCTGAGAAGTCCACATTCTGTAGACTTGGGATATTTCATATCAGATCCTTAATATTCCCAAAGTTCTCTCTGTGTTAGGGAGTCTTGACACAACGTCATGGGAGGGGGCAGAGTCCAGAAGTTGGGGTGTAAAATGCTGTCAGCACTTGAACTTTTATCCTGGTTGTGAAAAGAAGGGAGGGAGTTCATAGGTGGTTATTCACACAACTCTGTTTGAAAATTGTATTTTAACACAGTCCTCCTCTCCAGTCCATAGGAAGAGGAAGACTCTTCCAGAGGGTGAGTCAGAGCAGAAGTTTCCTTGAAAAGGCAGCTCAGAAGTGCCTGTTCTTTAACCACCCAGAGAACCCCAGGACAGTGACCTCCCATGTCAGGCACATCCATGTTTAAAGCTGGCCTATGGATACGTTCCCCAGGGATTGTGTGTAAATTTTGTCCACCTGAAAGTGGTAGGGTTTTGTGTAAAAAAATGGAATTTTGACTCTCATTTTATCAGTGGTTTTGAGACCAAAGGAATTCTTTTCCTAAAGCGATGGCAATGTATTCTCAGACCTTATTCTTAAGCCTGATGAAAATATTTGAATATGTCCAATTATTATTAAAATACCTGAGGGCTGCATCAAAATACAAAACAGATGTTCTTGCCCCTCAGTGGGATGTGGATGTCTGGGTCCATTTCCTTCTCTTAGGCATGAGCATCACTAGCATTATTCAAAAACCCATGGAAATTGTGGCCTAGAGAGCAGCTCTGCTGGAAGTGCCTCTGGTATGATAGACTATGGAACAGTTTAAGGAGAATCTCAGCACTAGTAAATACTAACCATGGCACTGGAAATAGAGACTGACAAATGGTTGTTGATGTAATCCCCGTGAGAGTGTCTAGACTCAGAGAGGCAAACCTACAGTCCCTGGAGCCTTTCCACCAGCCCACGGCTCCTTGTGCAATCCCCACAGGCACCTGCTTGTCCTTGGCTGAGAGGGCCACAGGGGGCAGACAGGGAGCCAGGGGATGGATCCTGCTCCCCACCACTGCTCTTTCACTGCTGCTCCTCCAGCCCCACGCCAGGAATCCCCCAAACATCTCCTCTCTCTTTATCTCAGCATCAGGCACAGCATCTCCAGGGCTGGGGAGCAGGGGGTTCTCTCAGCCTCCCTTTGTGTTCATGGGTCTGAAAGTGGTTACTTTTCCACAAGCAGGGCCTCCCTTTTGTCTCCTGCCAAGGGAAAAGAGTCAAGATGCAAAGGGAAGATTTCTTTTTTTTTTTTTTTCAAGTGGAGATGAAGAGAAGGGTGCTGGAAGAAATCCAGGCAGGAGACAGAAATTACTAACATGGAGAGAAAGGCCCAGGACAATCAGAAACTGGAGGAAAAGCTGGGATAGAGATTCCTTGAGGAAGCAACACGAGGACTGAGAAGTAGAGAGACATTTTCTTCTTTAGGTAAAAAAAGGTCTTTTTAGTGTTTTTACTTCAAATGAAATCTGTAACAGTCAAAAGTAAATAAATCTCTCAGCCTTGTGACAGGAGTGCAAGATGTGTCTCCTCACTGGTCACCCCCAGACTGGAGCTGAAACAGTAACGTGGCCCTTGCCAAAGTGTGCAGCCCCTTCAATAGTGCTGTGAATCAAAAGGGCCCCACTGCCTCCACACCAGCATGGTCACTGCAACACTCAGACCTGGTACTTGTACTTCATCATCAACACTGGGGGGAAAAATATCTGCAATGCACCTGTGATCCTTCAGCCTGTCAGGGTGGGGAGAGATAAGGCGGGCAGGAGCCAAAAAATTGGTCCAGTGCAGTCAGGTAGACAATACAGCACAGCCACCCTGATTAGCATAACAAAACCAGCTTCCCCAAGCAGGATGGAGATGATAAGTTCCCTGAGATTTGGCAATCAAACAGTTGTGGGCAGTTTTGACATTTCCCTAGCGTTTAAATCTCTCATCAGGCAGGTGACTTCACTCTGATGCCAAATAAACAATCCAGGCTTGCTCACAGAAAGGAGGCTCTTGTTATCTCCACCATCACATCACCAACATCAAGGAGTGGGGCAGCCCCTTCCCAGAAGGGAAAACATCCCAGTACCTGTGGGAACTCAGGGCCTGACCCACCTCTGTTTTGTGAGAGGCAGCACAAGATGAAAATTCCCTCCAGATGAAAATCCCGCGGCTTCCCGTGGCCTCCATGGCCAGCTGTGCACACCCCTGCCTGGGATCAACGGTCCTGCTCTTTGCCAGGCACTTTGATTAAATTACAGCTGCTTTGAGGGGCTTAAATGAATTATCAAAATGAGCAGAGCAACCAAAACTGTCAAGCACAAGAAACCATTAGTTGTCCTTTCAAAGGAAGAGGCTCTGCAGCTACTCTGAGTCTTGGGAGAAAAGTGCTCAACTACTTGAATCCAAACAAATCCCGTTTCCTTGGGGAACTTACATCTTTCTCTCAGCCTGCCTTTCAGATCAGTCTCCATTTCAGCTCTTTCCCTGGATTTTTGGCTGAAACCCACCACCTATGTGTTGTTTTCCCAACAGAGGAAAAGCAGCTGCTTTCCCAAGGCCTGAGAAGACCCGTCTGACACGGGATGCTCAGGGCAGAACAGGGAACCCTCCTGGCTCAGGGACATTACAACCCATCCACACAAACAGACTCAATCTGCTGTGTTCCTGCCAGCCAAACAGTGCTTTTGTTTTTTTCAAGTTGCTTCTACCATCTATGTTAACCAATGACTAAAGCCAAAGAGAAAATAAAGTACAGAGAAGGAAAGCAAAAGAAGAAAAAGAAAATCCTCTGTCAAAAAAAACATTCCTTGTGCCAGAAATATTAGTTAATAAGTCTTGTTACTGGAAGGCAGTCTAAAGCCCTGATTAACTAGGAAAAAAAAAAAAACAACCAAACAAACAATCCCCCCCTAATAAGAATATATGAATTAACTCCTTTCCAACCTTTATTGAGCGCAGCAATATTTCTGCAGAGGGAACCTTTCCCCTGGTTTGTGTCTCCCCACTACAGTCCCCAAGTGCATCTCCCCCAGCCCCAGGAAGGACCAGCCACGCTCTGAGGTGCAGCCAGAAGACCCATGAGACCAGCCAAGGGAAAGGTGCTTTCTTTCCTTTTAAACATACACCACTCAACAAGGAAATTCAGATCCTTTGAGCCATTCTGAGATTTGCCTCCTCTTGACCTACATCTCAAACAGCTGCAAAAATGTCCCAAATTCTCCCAATTCCAAGGGGTCGCAATAAGGCTCCAAGTTGTTGCTTTGAGATCTCCAGACAAAAGTTAACATTCAAGTGCCAAATACCACAGGTTTCCAGTGGTCTCCAATATCCTGAAAATAACTTATTTTTAGTATGTGGCTGGCAGAGAAAGGAAGTGTTAAATCTTGGACCAGTATCAAATCTGACTGAAAATTAGCAGCTAGGAACATCCTCTTTGATTATTTATCCCACTTTCCACATCCGAGTAGCCCCAGAGGGGCAGTAGCAATGACAGTCACCAGGAAAACACCTGCTGGTGGCAGGTTAGTACAGGGCATTTTCCTGGCTGTCCCCATAAAAACATCCTGGAGTTTGTTTCCTCATTTCTGACAGGCAGACTCCTGGTGCAAGTGGGATGGTCCATCAGGAAAGGGCCCCTCGTGCTTTGCTGCAGCTCCTCCACTGCAACACTTGTAAGGAAAACTCAGACAATCCACTCCCAGGTGTCTTTATTATTTTCTCAGAGGTCCTTATGGCACTGAGTTGAGTTACCTGTACTTACAAACACAGTCCAAGAGGTGTGTTACAACTTCTCAAGGCTCACAGTGGCTCCAAGGTCTCTCCTCTCAGTGTCTGCTGCAGCTTTCTAAATTAAGAACCGTGACCTGCTGCAGTTTGAACAGCATTTTGATCTCGATTACACCTGACAAGGTGCTGGGCCAGCCCCATTGAAATCACTGGAGTATCCACGGGCACCAGTCAGTGTAAAATCAGCATTCGTGCCCCTCACCTGCGGGGTGGACACAGCCCCAGAGAGGGACAGGACACAGCTCCAGCATCATGTGTCCCATTTATTCATTGCTAAATCAAAATTCAGGTGTCACCACTGCACTTGCAGCACTCCAGGTTTGCCCATGCTGTCAGGGAGCAGCTGAGCCAATGGCTGTGAGATCCTGGGCACCATCCTCAGTACCTCCTGCACCATCCCCAGCAACCATGGAACAGCCTCACTAATGTGGTTCCTGCCTGTTGTGTCCAAATCTCTCCATATGTGCCATGTGAATCTCTCTTTGATGCTCTCCCTGCTCAGGAAGGGACCAGGCAAGGCTGGTGTGTGAGACACCACTCAGGGAGTCACAGGGCAGGAGGATCCGTGGTGCTGCACTGCAGTACAGGCACAGTCCCTTCCATAGGGCAGAATACACGATGACATCCTTAAAAAAAGTTGTTTTCTCAGTAGCAGTCAGTGCAAAGCTCTTGGGAACCTTTTCCCTTGGCAAGCCATGAGGCTTGGCTGCCATCTCCTCTCACCGACCAAACCAGCCTGGCTTATCACTCACCATCAACCCACTCCTGGCAGCAAGGGTTTGGGTCTTGATTCCAATTTTGGCTTCCTTGCTAATCTCCAGTACACAGGGAACAGCAGCATTCCAACCCTGCTCCTTATCCCCAGCTCCCAGCGTGACCCCAGGCACACTGTGAGGGCACAGGGGCCAGGGCAGGGCATTCCCAAGGCCAGGACAGCACAGGCAGCTGTCACATGTGCCCTGCACCAGGGGCAGGACACAAATAGCTCCAAAATGCAAGGGGAAGCCTGTAGTGCTGCTAATAAGGTCAATACAAACGACATCAGCTCCTTCAGGTCAGAAGGAATGACAACCAGGACATGCCACAGAAGGATGCATGGAGAATTCACAGATGGACAGGCAATCTCAATTAAACTGTCCTCCCCTCCCATTCTCCTCTGAATTACTGCTCTAAAACCCCTTAATTATCTAAACTCAATTAGTCTTAGAATATTTGAAGCTTCCTGTTCAGACTAATTTCTCTCTCCTTCCTCATTTGGAGTGCTTGACTTGCATTAAAGAACACTTAGTGCCTGTGGTAAGGAGAACTTTACACAGGCAGGTCAGGACTTTGGGGCATTCACAATTTCCCCTCTATCTTTCCAGTGCCTGAGAAGACCATGCACTTAGTCCTCCAGATGAAATTTCAGCATCTCTGACATGCTTTTTTTTATATATATACCTAAACATTTCCATTGCTAGTAGCAACTGCCATCCATTGCAGCTATTTTCACTCCTAAAGATTTCCGTGTGTACTTTCCAAAATTATTTGCAAAGCAGTAATTTTCTATTATTGCTGTTATTACTCCTGGGAACAGAAAAACCATGTGGTAATTCCAAAAAAAAAAAAAAAAAAACAAGGAGCATGGGTGGCAAAGCCAAAGCAGACAGTAAGACAAGACAATAGAAGGAAGCAGTTAAAAGATTCCCCTTTGTTTCAGTGATGCAACTTTGTGCAGACTGAACCTGCACATTTTCATTCAAAGGGCAGCAAGAAAATCACTGAATTTACTGTCCTGCTGTTTCAGCCTCTGCACTGGTGGAGACCACTGGTAAAGACTTCACTTTTTATTAGACCCTTGTTAGAAACTTCAATCATAAGTTTTTGTGCCCCTCCTGAAGTCTGAGTATCTCATTCTCCCTGCAAAACCTGTAGGAATATAAGGTGGAGGAGCCCAAACTAATATGGTTGTGGGTCTCACACCTCCAGGATTGCCTGGAAAAGTTTTACTGGACCTTTCAGTTTCACTCTTTTGATTCAATGAGATTTTTAGACGCACTAATGTAAAAAAGTTGAAAATTAGCTACCTCAGTTTAGCTTAAGCCTCTCCCCAAAAGCTTAAACTAATCTTACCACGGTCACAGGTTGTTCTAAATCAATATATCTGGACTTGGAGCAGGTAAATGATGCCTCACACAGACCAACCCTCACGGCAAGGAAACTGAAGCACAGACAGATTAAGGGCATTGCTCAAGATTAAATAAGAAATTCTGGGGCAAGCCAGAACTGAGCCCAGTCTGAGTCCTGATTCAGCACTTTAACCACAGAGCTGTGTCCATGAGGCACTGACTGCCTGTGCTGTGGATGCTGGGGGATGGGATGGGATGGGATGGGATGGGATGGGATGGGATGGGATGGGATGGGATGGGCTGGGATGGAAACTACTCCAGGGGGCGCTCTGCTGGGGAGCCAGACACCTCCCTGACCAAGGTGCAGCAGCAGGATTACCCTTTTCCTGTTTAAAAGGAAACTTCTCTCTCCAGCCCTCCACAAATATAGAATCGTTCTGGTCTCCAAACTGGCTGGAAAACAAGAATTCCATTTTGCAACCATTTTTGAGGTTTGCATTCAGTTTTATCCTTGCATTGGGATAATACTGAAATAGAGTTGTTTTTTTCCACCAGAGACACAAACCTTTTTCTCCCCTGCCCCTTAGAAGTGCTCTCAGTCAGAATATCACCCATTCCTTGTATTTTCAGATCCCCATATCCTGCTGTCAGTTCCCTACAGAACTTTTATCCCTGAATGACCAAGGTTTCCAACAGACCAGTTTCTTTCGAACTCATACATTTATACCTCAAGTTCTGTTATTAGCCAGGCATTTTTTCCTCAGCATTAGAGTGACATTTTCTTTAGGCATATAACTAGAGGAGGAAGAGGATAGAAACTACGTTAGTCCTGAGCCTCAAGATGCAAATTATAATGCAAAGAACCATTTTGTGCAGACTATAGTTGAAAATGTCTTGCAGGTTTGGTGTGTGGAATGGCCCATTTGTGTTTTCAGGACACAGTTTGGGTTTTTTGTTGGTTTTGGTTTGTTTGGTTTTTTTCTTTCTCTCTTTACAGCTGTTGATACGCAAGGAAATGATTAAGCTTTCAATTTGTTTTCTAAGTTTTTAGGCTTCAATCTAAAACACTCTCTTCACATGAACCAGGCACAGGGGTAATTTCAGGAGCATCAATTTGTTGGTGTGCCTATTTCACCTCTTACAGAATGTAACTTGGGTTCACAGTGTTCCCACCTTCCAGCTATTGCTGAAAATGCCAGGTTGTCATTTTATCAGAGAATTTTCTGCAGTGGCAAATCTGAATAAACTTCAAGTCTGGCCCTACAGGTATGAAAACACTTTAGTTAAAATGCGAATTTTCTAAACCTGCGAACAGTGAATATTTCAGCACCCAGCAGGGAAAGAAACCTTTGGGTAAGAACCTCCTACTCTCACCAATAAAATGTTGTGGAAAAGACTAAAGTAAAGCTAAAACTACTTAAACCAAAGTTATTCTAACAGCTTGTAAAGACAGATGAGAGTCATTACATTATTTATGCACACGAGGGTACTGGGACAGACAGGATTAGATGATTTACCCAAGATCAAACAATGAGTCAGTGACACAGTTTTCTGCTGTCCAGTGAAAACACAGATGTACAGTAAGCTGAAAAGAATTCATTTATTCCCTATATCAAAAGGATAAAGGAGAGAGCATTCCCTCTGCTATCCAAGCTCGTGGTTCCAATAAGTGTTGATAGAACTGAACTTGGCAAGAAGGAAATGAGCTGCACTAGTCACACATGCAAAGCATTTGCTG
Source organism: Xenops minutus (assembly GCA_035221455.1). NCBI lineage: Eukaryota > Metazoa > Chordata > Aves > Passeriformes > Furnariidae > Xenops > Xenops minutus. Next base: position 3,058,985 of record JAWWEE010000004.1, read on the forward strand.
AAAACAAAAATCTTGAGTTACTCAATTATCAACAGTTTTCACTTGTCGAAGCCACAGACCCATCAAAGTTGCTCCTTGCTGCTTCCTTGAGGAATCAGAAGGACACAACCCACCCAGTGTCCAAGGCATGGCACAATCCAGCAGGGCATTGTGCAATGCCAGAGTCTTGCCTCATGTCCACGTTCAAAGTGCCCAAACTGCATTACTGGGTTTCAGTCCCCACCACCCTGGATGGTGTGTTTTGATGCTTTTCACAGCTCAGCCTGACAGGCTCGACACGAAGAAGGAACAACCCAGCTGAAGGCCTGTCAGCCCTGAGAGTGCCCTGAAGTGGGCCATATCCTGCCATAAATATTTGCACAAAAATCCTGCTGACCTCAGTGGTGGCTCTGGGTACAAAATGCTGGCAGGATGTGGTCACAGGGATCCTTCTAATAATAGGTTTTCCATTGAGATCAATGGACATTGGGCCCCATTTCGGTGCCAGGGCTTGGTTCGGAGCTCTAAAGAGAGACATTGTTTTCCTGCAGCAGGGAGCACACAATTGCCAAATTTACTTCTGGCAAAGGCAGAGGTTTATTTTTAATGCTGAACAACACCAAACCCGCCTGATACTAATTAAGAAAGTGTCTTCCTTCTGCACATATTAAAGAAAAAAATAAATCTTCCAATGTTGCTGTTGGAAAGACTCACAGAAAACATGAATATATCCATATTTAAAGTCAGATATAAAGTAAGTGAAAACCACTTTTTTGTTATCTGAGTGCAATTTTAAGGTGAGTTTTGCATGGAAGAGGCAGGTATTCAGCTCTTCAGGAAAGTCAAGACAACTTAATACAGGTGTTGAAGACCCAGGCCCCCAAATAATTTCCTCACAGGCACATTCCTAAGTCTGTGGGCAGCACCCTTCCCTTCATTTTTCCTGAGCCTATCCCTCCCTTGGTGTTCATCACAGCTTTGATGCCTATATGTAGAAATCCTTATCTTCAGGATCCTAAAGGATGACTAAATGTTTTCCAGTGTTTTATTCATTATCTGAGTTCAGCTTTAACTGATTTTAATCTGGTGGTTCTGCTATAAAGATAAGCAGCAGCCTGCCAAGGAAATAAGCATTTCACAGGTTAACAGCACAGCTCCTCTAAAGAGGAAGCAGGTTTGTTTTCTGCCTTATTTTCTGGAAAATGTTAAAACAATAAAATGAATAAGAAGCAGTGGAGAACAAGTTGTAAAGGAGCTCATTTCCTGCTCGCCGCAGCTCTGATAAATTCACTCTTGGATGACAGGGGCCGTGGAGAGCGAGGGGAGGGCCGGCTCTTCCTGGAAAGCCAGACAGGGTAGGATTGATTCGAGACATCTCCATTGCCAGAACAGCTGGTATTGGCTAATCATCAGCAAACAGAGCCTTCAACCTCCCGAGAGCCGGCAGCGAGGGAGACGCCTGAATCAAACCTTCAAATGTGAAACCGAACAAATAGGAACGAGAAAGAAAAAAAAAAAAGGCCACGAAAGCCCCTCCTCACACACAAGCCTTCCTGCAGCCAAGTGCCAAAGGAAGTGCCAGTGCCCTGAGTAACAAAAGAATCCTGGAACGCTGCAGGCTGCGGTGCCAGCAGCACCCAGTTGCAGTGGGAGGCTGCCTGACACGGCTCCGGATGCTCCGAGCCTGCCGGATGGAGCAGACAGCTCAGCATGAATCACGGGGCACAGGATTCCTTCAGTCCGGGAGGAATCGGGACAATACACAGCCTGCCTGCTGTTTGTTGCCTATTTTTTTTTAGGTTTTTTTTTTTTCCCTTCACTACTCCTGACTTTGAGGAGCAGCCGTTTCCTTCCTGCTGTGGGCGTGCAGCCGGCAGATGACAACTCATCGAGGGCACCACGTGTGTGAGAGAGAGACAGCACAGGGACCACAGGGAGAGCAGCCAGGCTGGACCCCCCATCCATCCTGGGCTTCAGCTCTCCCAGGAAACCCACAAAGCCACTGCTGTGCCCTCGTCGCCCTCCCAAGGGGATCCGCTCACCCAGGTCATGTGTTTTGGACAATACACACACACACATACACACACATGAGATTACGACAAGCCAAGCCCACAGCAGATTTAAGGCTTTTGGAAATCCGTCCCGGAAGGAGGAATGTCTGCATCTCCCTGGCCACGAGGCTGGATGCAGGACAGAGGGTAATAGAGCTTTCTTAGACCCCTCCAAAATCCTACAGGAGCTCCTTGGGGTTACAGGCAAAGCTGCATTTGGCTCACTGACACCTCTTGCCCCAGAATGGAGAGCGGAGATGCTTCTGCCTGGGCAGACCATGGATCTGCATCCTCATCCCTGTGTGTCTGGGGACTCTTTGAACCGAGTTCTCCTGAGTGTGATGAACCACTTGAAATTATTCTCACTGGCCATCAGATTTCTGGTCTCTCTGTGCAGCCCAGACCTGTTCTCCAAGGTGAAGTTAGGTGGAAAGTTGTCTTCTCTGAGTACTCTGAAAGCAGGACACTGATCCCAGCCTCCCCATAAAGACCACCCCTGTGGAAGTTGCGCAGCCCAAAAGACTGAGCTCTGTTCAGTGCTGTTCTCTCTTGACATGTTCCTTCAGGTACATTTTGATTTGTGTTGTTCATGTGTAACTCTCCTGGACATGCGAGAGAGAATGAGACTGAAAACACAGTCAAAGGAAAAGTCAAAGGGATCCTGACAGGGATGTCTTTTCCCACTAACATTTGAGACATCCTCTTGCCCAACTTCAGTCTTCTCCCTACTTTTATCTTCCCTTTCTCCCATCAACAATCTTGATTCTCTCCATGTTTCATTCCTCTTCATTAATCCTTCTTTGCCCATTCTTGTCTCCTCTGCTTTTGTAGAGGAAAATTCCTGGTAAAAGTCTATCCCTGGAGACTGATTTCTGTCCTTTTCTGTCCTGCCACCTTTCCACCACTAGCAATTCACTTCTCATTTAGCTGTAACACACATTCATGCTCTTAGCTCTCAGCTCCTTTGACCCACCTGCAAAACTTGCTGTCCAAATACTTCCTTTTCTCTGTTCCCACTTCCCTCTCTGCACTGGAGCAGGTTTGTCACTTCCAGAAGATAAACTGATAAAACATAATGTGCTCATTTTCATCTCTGCCAGTTAGACCCTCTCACATGCCATAAGGAAACATCTTCCTTGCTTTCCCTCTGGCCTCTTCACTGATCCACAAATGACCCTTGGTTTCTTCTTGTTCACCTTTACATCTTTTCTCCTGCTCCAGTGCTTATCTTCTCTCTCTCTGCAGCACATGCTTGTGCTCATTTAAATTTCCTTCAGCTTAGAAGAACCCAAATCCATCCTTTGCCCAGCTCTGCCTTTTTCAGCACTACCCACTCTGTGTCCCCCTCTTCCTTTTGTTTCTAAGATCAGTGGGCTCACCATTTCCAACACCTGCATTTCTCCTCCTCCAGGTTCACACCAAACTCTGCTCAGGCTACCTCCTGCTCCTTCAGTCCACCAAAATCCCTCTTTGCTCAGTTTCCAAAGGCATTTACCAAATTTTCAAATCAATACTCTTTTTTCTCTCTGTGGCTTGTTGGCCAACTTCAGCCAACTTCTAATCAAGCTCTTTTGTAATTCCTGTCATCCCTTGGCTTAGATGATTCTTTTCCCTAATGATTCCTCTTCTCCCACTCCCATCACACCTGCACATGTTCTACCAAGGATTATCCACCAGCTTTCTGTTACCCACATTTCATGGGCTCCTTGGTTTCTTACTCTACACAAAAAAGCACAAGAAACAAAGAAGAAATCTCATTCATGGGCATGAAAAACCTACAGCATCGCTATGCAGACAGACATCCAGACCTTCAATCCAAGTTCAAGCTTCACCAAATCCATGCCAATGGCACCAGGAGGTCAGAGTTTGGCTTTAAAACAACAGGAAGGGCTGTGATGTTCAAAGAAGAGAGAGTATCACCAGCTTAAAACCTGCTACTACCATCCCCAATGTTTATTACTGGCCATGTTCCTAACTGATGACACCTCTCCCAGCTGAGAAATTTTCAGAAGTACCAAGTGTCCTCAACGGGGTTGTAGAGACTGCCACTGACCCTTCTCTACCCCCACTCTCACCATTTCCATTAACAGAAGAGCTTGCAGCTCACACTGCTCTTTGCATTCATGTTTATCATCCCAACCAAGACCAGCCCCAGCAGCAAGTCAAGGTGTTTACTGTGGGAAAGGGTGAAAGGCACAAGTTCTGGTTCTGGTCTCCCATATGTGGCTAACGGGGTGTGAAGGCTGATAAACTGCCTGGCTGTGCCTTCCAGCCATGCCCTGCCAGGCTGCTGAACCCATCCAGCTGTGGGCAGGGGAGGGGTCATGATTAACTGCTCATTGCTGACAGCAAAATGGTTTGCAAATGAGTTGCTTTAATCCCCACGCAGAGTGTCTCCAGTGCCCACAGTTTGTGTGGGCCCATTGTGCTCCTGTAACAGGTGTTTGGCTTCCACTGAGCAGTTCTGGTTTTGTTGGCAGTGCAGGTCACTGTGTTTTTGGGGTGGGGACAGTGACAATCTATCACCCTTCCTACACACATTGCTTTTGTTTTTGCCCAAATCATACAAAGATATCGGCTGATCAAGAATCCATCAGTCACTTATCAATTAGAAAAGGAAAGTTAAATGCAACAGACTAAACAAACTGAGGTAAAAAGTAAATTCTTCACATCTGTATTTGCACTATGTCTGAAAATTCACAGATTTGGACCTGCCATGGGAGATAAGTCCTTGTATAACAACATCATATAAACCATTCACATCCCCTTTCTGTGGTTTCCAGGGTATAATACTCATATCCTCAAAAGAATCACTTAACTTTATCTTCACATCCTAAAGTGATTCAGTCTTCAAAAAAAAAAAAAAAAAAAAAAAAAAAAAAAAAAAAAAGAATTATTGAT
>JAWWEE010000004.1:3064015-3077314 GCA_035221455.1 Xenops minutus
AAAAATAAAAAAAAAAAAAAAAAAAAAAAAAAAAAAAAAAAAAAAGTTGTGATCTGAGTTCTTCTGACATTTCCAAATTTCATACAAGAGGCTGAAATAGAATATTGGCATTTAGAACAAAACCACAGCATGGCAATTCCATAAACCACTCCTTTGGCTTCTAAGACCCAGTTGCCTCAAGTGGACCACCACTTCAAACCTGAACTTTGCTGACTGGCTTAACAATTTGTTCCTGCTATCATGTGACAAGTTTTTGAAGCTCACATGTGTAAAGGGGCATTTGCTGCCAGTATCAAAAGAAGAAAAAAAAATTTAAAAATATAGTAGAACATGAGGTTCCAATTGTCTGAAAACCAGAAACATCTGTTGGAGTCATGAGCAGTTGATTAGTGGAGTTCATTCCCAGGGTAAGGCTCCGGTAGATCAGCTCTTCTATCTAAGTATAGGATTGTAGTCACTGGAAGCATTACAAAGAGGTACAAAGAACAGGCAAGAGAGACAGAAACAATTTCTTAGGGTGCCAGGATCCTGAAAGCCAACTATAACACAGTGGTCCCAGCACTGCTCCACATGATACCAGCACGGAAAATTAACAGCTGTATTTAAACCTTGCTTTTATCCACGACAGCTAAACATCTGCCAGCCTCTCAGCCATAAACCCATGCTATTTTTAAAGCTGATAACTAGAGACTGTAAAAATTCTTTTGGAAGATAAAACACAATGTACAAGGTGTCAGTTCGGAGCGTGTTTCTGACTTGCAAAATCATCAGACCGGGTTGGGTCCGGACAACAACAAAAACACCCGTTGTTTTTTAAGATGCTGCTTGGATTTCCACATAAAGCTTTTCCAGCTCATTACACTAAGATAAGGATTAACATCTTGGAACATTTGCACAAAAAGCAGAGGTTGATCAGAAATGCTAATTCAGCCCATGTGATGCTGGATGGATGGAGCTGTATGTACTATTTAATTAAGGCTGAGTTGCAGATCTGTGCTCGTAGAACCACGAGTGTTGGCACCCAGGAGAACAAGAAGCCACCAGGAAGAGGATGTCCTTAAGGCTAAGCCTCTCCTCCATTAGCTTGAATATCTAATTGTAGGTTTACCAGGAATCTCAGCCCCAGCTCTTGTTCAATTCCTGGTGTCGGTGGCCTGACCTGACCTCCCAGTTTCCTAGGGTTCCATCTGCATCCACCTGTCACCTCGTGCCTATTCCCCATCCAGGAATGGGGTACTGTTACATTAAAAATAACAACTCAATCTGGGTAGCCAGCAATTTCACTTCCCCTCCTGAAGTTACTGGCTATTTTGTCTTTACCAAAACTGTAAAAATAACTTGTAAAATTGGTGGGGTTTGTGTTCAGGGACATAGTTTGATTGAACTTACCATGATTATGGCAAGACTGTTTTATTACACAGAAATAAAAGGTGTCCCTCTTTTATCAGGGAGGACAAACTTAACCAAACTTTCTAGTTACCAATGGAAAAGGCATTTTCTGAGCGATATCAGGGACTTGAGTTGTTTTCAGTCTACCCCAGAGCAAAAGAATCTCTTCACACTTTAAAAGAAAAAATTGTATTTGACTGTAAAAATTATTATCAGATGGCCCTAAAAGAAACTGTTGCTATCTGAATAGATACAATATTTGCAAGCATTTTTCTGCCCTTCAGAAGACACTGCACTCCCACCCCTGAAATCCCTTCCACACTCTCCAGTTCTCTGGCAGAGCCTTTGTATCATTAAGACCTTGGTTTTCCTTACTAAGCTCGTAGGCAGGGGGGGATTTCACTTGCAAACACCTTTGTTGAGGTGCCAGTGAAAGCAGAGATGGTCACTTCCCTACCTGAACACCTCAGTGACTTCTGAACCCACATGTTCCAGCGTATGGTGACCCCTGTGGAGTGGGCAAAGTCCAAGCATAACCCAGCCTGGCTTTTCTGTGGATCCTCTTTCCAGTGCTCCTTCCTGAGAATTAGAGTCCAACTGTTTCATTCAGGGCCTTCTCTGGCCCCTGGTGACTTGGCCCTTCTGCTAAACCTGATTTTTCTGGAGTAGGTACATTCTGTTCTTCTCCCCTCCCACATAGCCCAAGACTTTCTGTGTGGTTTCCCATTTTGTTTCTTCAACAAATCTTTTTACAGCCCCTCATGGTACACATGGACTGCCTTTCACAAATTAGCTGAACTCACTGGATCTAAGTCAGATGGAACATGAGCTCAAACTGGGCTATATGCCTGATAAGCTAATTATTGACCTCATAAATTCAGGCCCTTAGCAAGGATTATTGTTTCAGGCCACAAGCTACTTTACCATGAACACTTAACTTCTGTCACAGAAATAGGTTACACCTGGCTATCTTGGCGTATGAGCAGATAAAGCTGAGGTCCATCCCCACAAGACCAACAGACCTGCCCTAGGTCATGCCTATCAGGCCTAGAGACGTTCACTCCCTTGTTAACTTTCCTAGATAGGTGCCACCTTTTGTCCAAAATCCACTTTCATGGATTGCCATCAAGATTTAATGACAGACTGTTGCTGCAAAGGCATCTCATGATACAAAAATTCCATTGCATCAGCTTCCTAATAGCACAAAATTAACTCAAAATTTGTATCAAATACCTAAGTTCCCAAAATTATTGGTGCTGCTGCACCTCCAGCTCCATGGTTAGGATGACAAGTTCTTAGCAAGAACTGAGGGCTGATATGAAAGATCTCTGGTGAGCCACAGTGTCACCAGAAGCCTTGGGGACTCGGATATTGCTTTCTCTGCACCACACTTTATAAACCATAGAAACCTCTAAATGATCTGCTGGTTGTGAGTGAGCTGTGGGACAGCTCTGGGTCAGCTCTGGGACTCAATCAGGGCAGAAGGATATGGAAGACACAGCTCAGTCCCTCCACATCACCCACTGTGCACACTCATGCTTTGTGCTCCCTGCATAGAATCATTGATTGCACTGCTCCAGAGAACACACACACAGCCCGGGATCAACAGCATTTTGGGGACTGATCCCATTGTTTGGCCGAGGAAGGATAAATACCCCCAACACCCCACTGCCAGGATCTGTCTAATTTCTGCCTTCTTTTCCCAGGAATGGATGGAAACAGCTCTGGTTAGGAAGCTTTGAACTGTACAGAACAGCACGAGGGTGCACACTCCCTCCAGCCCCGGGACAGCCTCTGGGAGCCACGGAGCACACGGAGCAGAGGAGGCACCGCTTGGTTTCGATGTCTGTATCCGCTATGAGTAAGTCAGTGGTGCCCTGACAAGAAGGCCTGAGGAACCCGGGGTGTGGCAGCTCTTTGGCACAGCCAGAGCGGGCGCAGATGCCGACGGAGGGTTTCCTCCAGGAGAGGCTGGAGTGCGAGCCAGGGCAGGAGGTTCCTGTGCCACTGTGAGACGGGATCCAGGCTCTGCCAGAGCCGGTGACTCATGGCGGGGGGGGAAGGCAAGACTTGGCAACCTGGGCCGTCTCACACAGCAGCAGGTTTTGTTCTCTACGGGATAACCCAAGGCCCACATGGCACGCAGCCAGACTCTTCAGCACAGGCCTGCAGTCCTTGTCCCCCTCTGGCCACCTTCCTTACAGCAACGGACCGTGTCACAATCCATGTGGCAAACAGGGCTTGGCACGTCCTGGTCCTGCCCCGCTCCAGCTGCCCAAGCAGTGGTGGAAGGCAGCAAGGAGCAATGCTGGTGGCACCCAGAGTGTCCTGCTCCTTCCCCCTGCAGCAGTGGGACCTGGAGCCAGAGTATCCGCCTGGGACAGGACGCCACTCCCACGCAGCACGGGGAAACCAGGGCTGTGATTCACCAGGGGAACCACTTCCCTTGGGACAGAGGTAATGGCTCCCATTTCCTGCTCCATACCCTACCCGATTTTTAAGGTTCCCATCCTCACCACAAGAATCCCACAGCTTGCACAACAGCTGCTGTAGTTTACAGCCCAGCACTTCAAGGGGTTTCTGGGCAGTACCTCTAAAGCTGGGCTGTGCCCACCACTGAGGAGAGCCCCAGGAAATGCCACCTTCCTTTTGCTAAATTCCTTCAGGATCACCGTATGATGTTTTTGGGGCTTATGAATGAAAAAATCAGGCCCTAGGAGTTGTATTAAGCCCATTGACATTATTTTTCCCTTTGCAGGGCAAATGACACATAAATTGTATAACCTGGGGAATACAGAGAAGACATCTCACATATTAATGCTGCCCAGCCCAAAGGAATCCTGAAGCCATGGTATTTAAAACAGCCTGATCATACATTGCTATATTTTTGGCAGGCCAGATCAAATGTTTTCAGTGAAATCTTTTTTAAAAGTGGATAATACACATGTGGTCTGGCTCCTGTGACACACTGGACACCAGGACCTGTGTCTTGTGTGCAAAGGGGTTGAGTAACCATGTTCAAAGGATGACATGACATTTCACTTCAGTGGGACTGGCTGTGTGATTAGACTTTAGCAGGTGACAGTGCTCAGTGTCAAAGTCTTTTCTGAAAAGCAAGCATCTCAAAAAGGGTTCAAGGTATGATACCGTGAAAGGAGATGAAAAGTAGCATTAACCACTTTTACAAATCACAAGACCATAGGATAATTTGTGTGGAACGGGACCCCAGGAGGATGTGTAGTTCAACCTCCTGCTCCAAGCAGAGCCAGCTATGAGGTCAGAGCCGGCCATTCAGGGCTCTGACTGGCCCACTTGCCTTTAGGATGTCTGTTGCAAGCATTGAAGAATTGGGGTTTTGCATTAAAACCGAAGGATTTGCACTCAGTGAAAAAAGAAATGAGTACAGCCTTCAAAACATCAATGAATACCACACACAGCCTGCCAGGAGTGAACTAACAGCACAGGTTTCCCCAGTACTAACTCCTCTGCTCTGATTTCCACACAAAGCAATGAGCCAGCTGAGCTCTGATGGTCGATTCTCTAAATTCTGTAAGTCTGATTTTACAAGTGGCAATGACATTGGCAGCCTGGAACACGTGAGTTTGTACTGTTTACATCGAAACACACTTACTAGGAGGGTGTATTTGCTTCCTGACCAAATACACCAACAGTAAAATGTTGGCTTTATATAAACTACCTCCAGAGCCCATCCCGGGAAGTAATAAGCCATTCATTAAAGATTCCTTAGATTCTTAGTGACGTTTCCTGATAAAGGTCCCTTTTATAAACACAGATGACATTTGATATGCAGGGGTTTAACAACATTAGCTTGTTCTAAAGTGTGTTTTAACCCGTGTTATCGGAACGGGAGCTGAATTCCTCTTGTGGTAAAAGGGCAAATTCAGATACCTTTAGTCACCTTTTTCCACAACAAGTCTCGCTGAATTAACTGAAGATTGATGATCAGAGAGTGAACAAAGGGCTGAGCCTGCACACAGGGCTAATGCAAGTGGGGCTTCAGAACACCTCTGTGATGGCAAAGGTCCGAAGTTTTCTAAATTTCACTTTCAAATCACAATTTTTCAGTGTTCTACTAGTGTGGTTTAAGCAGTGAAACCTTCTGAGGCAGGTAGGCTTATATTTTCTGAATTCTGCAATTTAACTTCATTCACATACTGGAATTTCACTATTGCTAAGGATTGCAGTTGGAATAGTCTGTAAAAAAATACCAACATCACTAAAGTTGCTCTGCTACAAATTTGTACAAAAACAAGGACTTGTGAAAGCCCCAACCAGAACTGCAGCATTTTGGGCTAAGAAAAGCAACACACTCACAGGCACTGCTGAGCACAAAATGGGGGGTTTTAACTCACACTGACAGTGCTTTGGGTGCCTTCAAGTGCTTTGTGTATAGACAGAACTTTTCACAGAATCCCAGAATGGTTTGGGTTAGAAGGGACCTTAAAGCTCATCTTGTCCCAACCCCCTGCCATGGGCAGGGACACCTTCCACTAACCCAGGTTGCTCCAAGCCCCATCCAACCTGGCCTTGGACACTGCCAGGGATCCAGGGGCAGCCACAGCTTCTCTGCCCAACCTGTGCCAGGGCCTGCCCACCCTCCCAAGGAAGGATTTCTTCCTCATAGCTAATCTAAACTACTCTCTTTAAGTCTGAAGTCTCTTGTCCTGTCACTCTGTAAGGCAGTCAAAAAGAAATGTGTATTTTAAGCATTCAAGATCAAATGATTGGCTGATTCCCTGCAGGCCAATGTTCTGTCAGTTGACATCCATAACTTCTTCCCAAGTGCTGGAGACAAGCTGGAAGCAGGTGTGAAAGTCTGACCAGTGGATCCAAGTTATCAATTCAACTTCTCAGCAGATTATCACAAAATGTTCTTGAATTACCCCGGTGTGGTGATTCAGAATTGCAATGCTGTCTCTCAGTCCATGGCTCCCAAGCACAGTGCACACTTGAACTCACATTAGATGAATTCATTTGGTTCCCAGCTCAGCCATAAACTTAACTTCATAATAAACAGCCTTCTTCATCTGCCCTGTGCCCCAATCTTGCTTTGTAAAAGGGGAAGAACCGTTCTTTATGTCATGGGATTGCTATAAATGTGGAAGATATAAAAATCTGTGATATATTCTCTTCTTGTAAATGATGGAGTGGAAGATGAAAAGTGTTGTCGAATCAATATGTTACATTCTGGCAGTGCACGAGATAAAAGATGATGTAGTCCTAGTTTTGTGCATCTTGAGCTTGCAAATGCCATTTCTGAGGAGCAGTGGGTGGCTGTGTGCCCATGTGCTTGTCTGCTCCTGCTCTGCTGTTTCAGACTGGGTGGCATTTGTGCCTCGTCCTTCTCTCCCACCTTGGCTTTCCATGGGGTTTCTTACAAGAAGAGCTGGCACATGATGATCCAGTAGGCACTGTGGTTCAGTTCTAATGCTGCTGACAACCAAGGAATGCTGAAAACCCTTCCTATTACCTGTGTTGTCATTGCAAGAAAACACACAGTTGTCTCAGTGTCAGCAATTCTCAGTATTGTACAGGAGCTGAAATGGAATCCAGTTATGAGTAGTAAATAAGCAGGTAAGAACAGCCTCTCAGAGATGTTTTGTAGATTGTTGCTTTTGTGTTTAGACTGGAATTGTCACTTTATTGTGGTGTCAGCGTGGTCGTATAAGAGCTTTAAATTCTAAAGGCAGAAAGATTAGGGTAATGAAGGCTCTTTCCCAGGCAGTGTTTGCATTATAGCTCAGCGTTCAAAGTGGTTTTGCAGCAATTTACGGTCTCTGTTTCTGTATTTTTCCTTCTATCTAGAACCTGTGGTCAAAAGAAGTTTATGGACTGTCACATGTAAAGATTTATGGAAAGTGTTCTTGTCATGGGACTCTTCAGTGCTTTGCTCCCCCTACACAGGCACAGACAGGCACAGTTTGCATTTTACTGGAGTGCCCTTTTGTGTGTACAATCAATTTATCATAAAAACAGGAACCTGGAGGATTGCATTTATTTTTAGATGTGGAGATTGCCATAAGAATAGGGAAAATAGGCATAGGAAAAAAAATCTCAAAAATACTGCTTATTTTTCTTTTTTGAGGCAAATCAGTCACTGCTAAGGATAGAACAATGTGCATCTCTTTAGTGTGCTTGGTGTCTTCCAGAGGCAGCTTCAGAGACTTTGAATTCTCATATTTACATTGGAACAAAAACCAAAAGAAGGTTATTTTTCATGGAGAAAAACAATAGTGGAGGTCAGAGAGAACAAACAGTGGAGGTCAGAGAGAACAAACCCGTGGGCACAAAGGCTCTGGAACAACCATGAAAGCAAAATGTACCACGATCACAAAGACAAGTGTTGGGTGGTCCCTGCCAAATGTCCTTAATGGGGAGTCCTCAGGAAGCCCAGGCCAAGCCAGGTGCGACTTCCATGGGGTTAATCTGTGAGTGTAATCCAATCTCCAGTTCTTGATGATTTCTTGTTGAGTCAATTTCCTTTTACTAGAGGCCTGCTTAATACTTCACTCACTTCTGGTTCAGATGTGCAGATTGCCAAGGTCATGATTTTTATCAGAAGTCCAGCAGTAATGGGAATTTCATAGCAATTTTAATCACTTTTTTTTCCATGAAGTGATTTTTTTTCCGATTTCTTTACTGCTGTCATCAAGACAAGGTATACTCTGACATCCACTTCAGACCAAGTAAATGATGTCTGTATAACCATCAAAGGTAGTAATGGGCACATAAATTTTTCAGTGAACAGTCAGTACAGATGAAATGACATTCTGCAACTGTGCCAGATTTCTTCTTTTATCCAAGTATTTTAAATGGTGAGACTTTATTCACAGTCCAGACCTGTGATAGGTGGTGTTCCAAGCATGCCTATATGGTCTCTAATTTATATGGCAATCATTATGTTGCATCAAGAATTGGCTTTGCCTTTTCCCAGGAAAACACTGCCAAAGTCAGTTTTCTAGATTTTTTCTATAGAACTCTGCTTTTTGTAGCCTTTAAATCCTTGGCTGTTTTCATGTCTTTCCTTTAGTTTTTGGGGAGGTTTGTTTGTTTCTTCTATTAATTTCATTATTGTTATTTAATTATTTGGTTTTGTTTCGAAAGTTTCAGTGCAAAGGTAAACAAGAAGAAGGCATTTATTTCTTTCCCTTTAACAAATTTTACCTGCATGAGCAAGGTTTCAGTGCTCTACTGCCTGGGATGGCCTAAGTTTTCAAGACTGAAATTTATACACAAGAAACCGTGGATTCTTTGGACAACAGATGTGAGAGCCACCAGGGCATTATAATGTATGGAGGAATTATAGGTTATTATACTTTAAGGGTTGTATTACATTGTAATGTATGTGGTTAAGGTCATATGTGTGTGTTTTTCATTAAATAGTAACTCAGAATATTCCGTTCACTTCTGGACAGACCGTATTTCAAAGGATATTCCTGCTATTGTTTGTTCCAGTAGCTTTTCCTCTGTCACACAGCTCTTATTTTAGGGACAAGCTATTAATTGAGCATCTCTATGGTATCTGATGTCACACTGGGTTTTTTATTTTCTTCAAACTGTGACTTCTTCCACAAAAGATGGACCTTTGTACCTTAATTGCATTGTTAGTGACTCTGCTGTGAGTCACCCCCACTGTTTTCCTGCTGAGATTCTCAGAATCATGGAGTATCTCCAGTTGAAAGGGACACAAAAGGATCAGCAAGGCCAAGTCTCTGCTCCTCGCAGGATTACCTAAAACTAAATGATGTGGCTGAGTATGTCATCCAGAAGCTCCTTGAAGCCTGTCAGGCTTGATGCCACCAGCACTGCCCTGGGGAGCCCACCCAGTGCCTGCCCACCCTCTGGGGGAAGAACCTTTTCCTGATGCCACTCTCCACTTGCCCTGATGCAGCTTCAGCCCACGTCCTCGTGTCCTGTCACTGGTCACAGGGGAGGACATCAGCACCTGCCCCTCTGTGTCCACTCCTGAGGAACCTGCACACTGTGAGGGCTCCCTTCAGTCTCCTCTTTTCTAGGGTGAACGAGCCAAGGCACTTCAGCTGCTCCCCTAAGTCTTGCCTTCAGTCCCTTCCCCTGCCTTGGTTACCCTTGTCTGGGCACACTCCAGTGGTTTGATGTCCTTAGTGAGGCACCCAGAAGCACTCAGAGCCCTGGGCTGGGACCTCAGCAGTGCCCTGTGGGGTGGGACAGTCACCTCCCCCGGCAGGTACCTCTGCTGGGCTGGGCTGGGCTGGCTTTCACAGCACGGAACCAAAGGAAGGCTTGGTCTTGGCTGCCCTGTGCTTGTGTTGCCCTCTGTTGGAGCTGGTGATGCTCCTTCCTTTAAGCTGGTGGGTGATTCTTGGCCTTAGGCTGAGCTTTTATGGCTTTGATTTCGTTTGCTCGTTGCCCTCACTTTATTAGTGATTGTCCTGCCTCAGAGAAGGGTTGTTCACTCAAAATAAGCGACTGATGGAGTCTGGTAATCTGCTAATATGAGGCTGCTGTTAGTACAAGGCAAATGATGTTTCCCTCTTACAAATTTCAGTTCATAATGGTTTTTGGTTGTAATTGAAGGAAAATATGGAAATTAATTTGTGATTTGCCTTTTGGACAGGAAAAGCAAGTTTCTTGGGGTGACCCAGCCTATCCCTTTATAGGGAATTGACAGTCAAAACTTAGCTTTTCTGTAGTCCTTCAATGAGTCTGCAACACAGATGAAAATATTTTTGGGAATAGTGCAGGATTCATATTGATATTCACAAGCTGTCCTCTGGGAAGGGGTGAAACCTGGAGATCCTTGTCTCAGAACACATCACTCCTACTCATTCCTCTTCCATATTCTGTGGCCAAGTAGCTTGATGACATTTAGATGTGTTAAATACTGCCTGCTGACAATGTGACTTCAGAGCAAAATTGTAGCTGGAAGCTTTTTTGGAGGTTTTTCCCTTTTTGTGCTAGACATTCTAATAATACACACCCCAATGAACAAACAGTTCTGTGCTTCTGTTAGGCAGAAGAAAAGGGGAACAGACTTCAAGCCCATGGAAATTGGATTTTCTGAACCTTCAAATGAGATAAAATAATATTAGAGATATGCACTGGGCAGGCCAGAAAGATATGCTGATAATCAGGTTTATTTTTTCAGTTATGAGGAATTAAATCTGGGGAGAATAACAGAGGGAGTGTGTTCCCAGGATGCAGAGAAAGTTCTTTATAACCACCTACTGGAGTAGTAGGAAGTCTCCTTGTCTTCCATGAGTAATGACCTGGAATGGATAGCTTTAATTCCCTCCTTTAAAAATGCATTGGGAACTCAAACAGTCCTACTTGTGCCTGGTGAAGCATTTGCAATGACACGAAATGCCTGTGAAAAGCTCTGCTGTGTCTCAGTTCTGTTGCTTATGGAGCTTCAATTATTTAACGCCCAAAGTTTCTGTTCTTCCCTCAAGACTTGAGTTGCAAAAGGACTTTCAGAGAGTTTAAATTTTGAATTCTTTTTTTTCAGCTTTGCTTATCTTTTAGTGCGTGAATCAAAACAGCCATTAAATAAGTGAAATAGAGTGTCAGGGAGAATTCCTGTTAGTCAGAGGAACATCAGGACCACAGACTTCCTTGTCGGGAACAGATGAAGCTGAGAACCTTCCAGAGCCCTCAAAGCTGTTACCTTTCCCCTCCTTTTTAACCATAAATCCTCACTGAAGCACTGAAGAAGTGTCAAACACCAGAGTTTCACATGGAGGTGTGTCTGGGAAGGCGTCAGGGTAATTTTTCCTTTCAAAATCTCAGTCCTGGACCCCTGTTCCATAACCTGCTGTCCAGCTCCTTCCTTGCCACATTAAGGAATTGCTGCCCAAATTCCAGCCAGTGACTCTGGGTCCTTGGAGCTGCCAAGGTGTGTCCCCAAGGTTTTAATGAGGTTGGCTGAACCAATTACAGCAATGTATGATCATTAAAAATGCAGTAGGACTTTGCTACCTTCCCCCTAAATATGTCAGGTTTTAAACACCAGGGTTTTTTTTTTTAATTAATATTAATTGGTAATTGTAATTTAACATGCAGACTAAGCACTTTTGACCAGGTAACTGCTGAGTAGTGCAAATTTGAGCCTCCCCAGTGCCATTTTTTATGACCAAGCTTTCAATAAAGAAATGCACTATAAAAAGCAAAAAAAAATTGACATAAAGCACTGTTGGAAACTGGCTGAGTTCAGACACAGTTTAGAAGCTTAAACCTCATACAGGTTTTCTCCAACGTTCCTAGAGACTTTTGAGCCACCAGCCCAGGGTGCTCCAAGCCCCGTCCAACCTGGCCTTGGACACTCCCAGGGATCCAGGGGCAGCCACAGCTTCTCTGCCCACCCTCCCAGGGAAGGATTCCTTCCCAATATCCCATCCAGCCCTGCCCTCTGGCAGTGGGAAGCCATTCCCATTGTCCTGTCCCTCCCTGGCTCTGTGTGACACTCCAGCCCCAGAGCTGGAAATGGTTTTACCCATTGAATGTCCCACCTTGCACTGGAAGACTCAAACCAAGGGGCCAAGCTCTTCCCCAGGGTTTCCTGCCCTGAATCACCATGGAGCAGAATCCCAAGCTCCTTCCCTTCACACCCTATGGCTTCTCCTCCTGACAGACCTTCCCCATCCCTGCTCCTGCCTTGGCACAGGAGTCCCTGCAAGCCCTGCAAGGATTCACCCAACTCAAGAGCTCCCTCCCTGCCAAAACGGGGCTGCAACCTCAGGCAAAGCCTTTACACCCAAAGCCTTTGGCCCCACAGAGCTGCCCACACTCATTTTGGACATCTGACATCCAGATTTCCTCCCCCTGATGGCACTGAAGCCACTGGAACACCAGGAGGAGCACCCTGGGGAGCCAGGAAACACGAACACATGGGATGGAGCAATCCCACAGATCCCAGCCATGTAAACAGCCTTAATGAGAGAGACACTAATTGGGTTGGATTCCTCTCCCTGCAGCCCCTCCTGGCACTGTGAGCCACACACACTCCCCTCCCCTGGAGAGCATCCTTTTCCTTTCTTCCAAAATATGCTGATTTGGGGTTGGTTGGGGGAGGGAAACCTCCCAAGGATGCTGAGCTGCTCCACTCCAACCTGCTCTGCTGCCAGCAAAGGGTGAAAAGCCACCTCAAAGCAGAGGGAAAGGAAGGGGTGAAGGCAGCAGGGACAGTTCCTGCCCTCAGCTCCCATGGGATCTGATTTTACTCCCCTTCCATGGCATCTTCCCGAGCTGCCAGTGCTCACACAACCCCAGCCTCAGCCTCTAATTGGGCTCGACAAACTCACATCCTCTCACTGCTGCAATCGTTAGTAATTAATGAACGAATTAAATGCTTTTTAAACCCTCCTGATCCTGGATTACAAGCGGTGCCCAAAGGAAAAGGAACAAGTTGACTTGTGTCCTCGAGAGCAGGATGGATCTTGCCTTCCTGAAATGCAGGGAGAAGAGGAGATGCTCCTGGGGAAGGTTCAGGGAGGCAGAGCCCGGTGCTGGGGGATGAGCAGCACAGCCTCTCCCTGCCCTGCCCTGCCCTTTGCTTGCTGTGCCTGGCATGGAGCCTGCTGAGAGCTGCCAGCATCT
This sequence comes from Xenops minutus, assembly GCA_035221455.1. Classification (NCBI taxonomy): domain Eukaryota; kingdom Metazoa; phylum Chordata; class Aves; order Passeriformes; family Furnariidae; genus Xenops; species Xenops minutus. The sequence goes on from JAWWEE010000004.1 coordinate 3,077,000, forward strand.
GTCTGCAGCACAGAGGGGATCCCTGAAGTTCACTGTCAGGGGTGTCTCTGGTTTTTCTGCATATTTAATTTTATTTCATAGGGAAATGTGGAGATTTTCCAGTGCGAGGTTGGGGCAATTTCATGGAATCATGGAATATCCCGAGGTGGGAGGGATCCAAAAGGACCATCCAGTTCAACCCCTGACCCTGCACAGACACCCCAACAATCCCAGCCTGTCCCTGTCCCATTGTCCAAAGCCTCCTGGAGCTCTGGCAGCCTTGGGGCTGTGCCCACTGCCCTGGGGAGCCTGGGCAGTGCCCACCACCCTCTGGGG
>JAWWEE010000004.1:3077414-3124463 GCA_035221455.1 Xenops minutus
GCACAGCCCCAAGGCTGGCATTGCACAAGGACCATTTGGATGATGCTCTGGGGCACAGGGGGTGACTCTTGGGGATGGTCCTGGGCAGGGCCAGGAGCTGGGACTTGGGTGATCCTTGTGGGTCCCTTCCAGCTCAACACATTCTCTGAATTGTGCTTAGCAGGGGCTGAGTCCCTGGCACCAGATCCTGGGGAGTGTCTGGAGGATGTGACAGCTGCCTGTGGTCCTTGCTGCATGTCTCAACAGCCAGGCTGTGTCATGTCCTGGCTGTGACCTCCCCGAAATGTCAGTCCCAGGCTGTGGTTTGTGCTGTTACCCCACAGGCAACGCGAGATAGAGGCTGTCAAACAGCTCCAAGAAGAAAGTGCTGGCCGGGCAGAAGCCCTTGCTTTGGAGCTTCAGGAAGCCAAGCAGCAGCTCGAGGATGCCAGCAGACACGTAAGGGACAGTCCAGCTCCTCCTGGGCAGGAAGCAGGAGGGTGCAAAAGGGCGTGTGGCTGCCCTTGGGAAAGGAAATCGCGTGTTCGGGATGGTGCGCCTCGCTGCAAAAGTGGAACCAGCAGAGGAAGTCAAATTTGAGGGGGTGGTGACAACAGTTTGCTGATGAAAGAGGCAGCATTGCATATTTGTGGTGGTTTAAAGAAAAAAAAAAAAAAAAGAGGAGGAAAAAAAAAAAAAGCCCAAAAATAGCTTCCACACACAGTCCACCCCAATGTAAAAATGCAGAAGTTCAGAGGGAGCTTTATCACTTCCTGAGAAAGAACAGATGCAGTTTGGTTTCATTTACGTGAACTGTAAAGGCTCCTTGTGTTAACCAGGCTGTTTTATCTTTTTGAATTTATTTTTTTTTTTATTCCTTTCTTTTTCCCTAAATATTGTTTTGTGCCTAGGCGGAGGATCAAGTTGAAGCGTTTCACTCTGCCTGTGAGGAAGCAGCATCCTTGAAGAGCAAGTTGGAGGAAGCCATTTCTGAGCAGCAGAAGCTCAGGGATGGGAATGCAGCTCTGACAAGCACTTGCCAGTTGCTTCAGGAAGAGGTGGAACACCAGAAAAGTGAGTAACTCTGGCAATGTACCAGCATTCCCTCTTGCATGGGCAAAGAGTTTATGGGTCAGCTCCAGCAAGGGAGGACAGGACTGATGTGCAGGTCAGCACAATGCTCTGGCAAGGCTTTTTTTCCCTTTTTTTTCTACTTTTCCCCCTCCTTTAAGTGATCTGCCCCGTGGCATCTGGGCTGAGAAGCAGGTGGGGGATCCCAAGGAGAGGGTGTTGGGCTCAGCCAAAGCTTCAGAATGTCCTACCCAAATCTGCAGTGTGAGGAGGAAGGATTAGGAACTCCACGGGTGCTCCTTTACAGAAGGTGCTGTTCCCACCCCTGAACAGCCCACCTTACTCCTAACAAAGGCACCCCTCTTTCTTAAGCTTCCTTTACTGAACAGACCTGATTTCTTTCTGTGTGTGTGTGTGCTGCCTGTAGCTGCTCTGTGTTTTGGAATAACTGCTGTGGTGTCAGGCTTGGGTGCCACTCTTCAGTGACAGCAATGCTGTCACTGTGTTGTACACATGCAACTTCTGCCACAGAGCATGGAAACTTCGTGTTCCCTCTTACCAACACCTCAGACACTTGGGCAGCTAAATAATGCAGGGGTCTGATCCCAGCACACGTGGCTGGAGTGTGATCCCTTACAGAGGAGGGCTCTGACAGACTTAGCCCCCTGAATGTTTGGCCTCAGGCATGCATTTCCCAGGGCAATGTGACTGATGCTCAACAGATATATATATATATGTACATTGTAAATAACTTCATGCGAAACCACAGTTTGTCATGTAGGAAAAATTGCATTTTTGTAGGCAAAATTACCCTCTGCCTTAGCTCTGAGGCACAACTGTGAAGCACTGCTATGGCAGGAACAGCTCCAGACTGTGCTCACCCACTTGTGAGCAGTGTTTTGGCACTGTTCACGTGTGTGTGCTCATGTTCCTTTCATGCTCGCTGCTTCCTCACACTGGGGAGCTGATTTTTTTATTCTTCTCTTCTTAACAAGAGGCATAACAATGGAAATAATGTGTCACTTTCCAGCTCTGAATAGACAAAGGTCTTCTGCAAAGTGATTTGAAGTGAAAAGAGTGAGAACCTCAGACGTGTGGACTGGTGCCACTGACTGAAACATAAAGATGCCACCACCCTGAAAGCAGCTGATATTTTGGCTTCAAATTACTCCAGTTAGAGATTTCTGCAAACTTTCTGTGGGTTTAATACATTAAACCTGTAGGTCTCATAGAATTAAACTGGCAGATGTGCAGAGAAGTTGCAAAGTGTTATGAAAAACAGGGCTCACAAACAAGGCTGGTGCTGGGGGAAGAATAAAAATGCTCTATATTGATTCTTGCAGAGAGCCAGACAGGTCTGGTGCCCCAGGCACGGGCTGGGCTGTGCTCTCCTGCCCACCTACCCCCTCCATCCCACTACTTCCTGCCACCTGTGTGGTGAGAGATAAGAAATTAAGGAACTTGTTGGCTAAGGAAGCTGCTATTCCACCGAAGTCAGCCTGGCACAGCTCCTTCTGTGTTTCAGGTGTCTAATTGTGCTTTTCCCCTAATTGCTCCAGCCCTCACCCAGTGAAAAAGCTGCCCAAGCTTCTGAGACCTGCTTTCAGTGCTTGGGCACTGAGGTTACAGTGCTGATAAAATCCCCTTTCACCCTCTTTATTAGCTGTGATATAAAAGATATGATAGAATTCAGGTAGAACTCGCCACAAACATTCACTTTAAAACTTCTCTGCAAGATGTCAAACTGAAAGGACAAATGTTCCCCTTTCAATAATTCATCTGTTTCCACAGGAAACTTTGGCATCATAATGTTAATAATGTTGGAAAGCATTGCTCCCTTGCTTTATAGCAAGAGGAAAGTGTCTGGTGTCTTCTCTTTCCTGTGAAAAGCTGCTGGAGGCATAACTAGACTTGATGGAAATCACAGCGAGTTCTGATGGGCAGTGACCAGGTTTATGGGTGCTCTAAGACCCAACTCCTTGTTATCAAGTTGTGAGGAGCCCTGATAGCTTTGTCAATGTCTCCTGACAGCAACTGCTAATGCACTGCGGAGGGAAGTGCTCCAGAGCCTCTGTGAGCTGCTGTGCCAGGTAGGAGTGGGTTGGGGGCTGGAGGGGAGGCAGGTTTGCACAGGAGGTGCCCTGGTGGAAGGACAGCCATGGCTGAGATGAGCTGCAAAGAACCTGGCAGCAGCATCAGGTGTCTTCTTTTCTAAAGTGTGGGTGCAGTAAATTTTATGTACCCATCTGCATGTTGTTATTTTCCTTATTCACCTTTCTGGGGAAAACAGACTGGGGGTGCTTACACACTTAGAGGTGTGATGTTGGTGATGGCATCAAATGGTTGTGTTCTTCACACACCTGCCCTGATGTGTTGGTGTGATTTTTATTTTATTTCTTTTTGCCCCCAAAATCAGCTTTCTCTTCTGCAGACAGACTTGAAAACAAATGTTTCAAAATCTTGTCCTGTCAGATACTTCCAGTCTCCAGGCATTGGGATAGGCAGTGAAATAGTTATTACCTTTGTGGCCCTCTGTGGAAATGCGTTGGAAGTTACATAACTCTGGAGTGCTTTGCTTTGAAGAAAATGACTTGATTCAACTTTGGAAGGGGGTGGAGGGGGAGATGTTGTGGAAAGACTTTTTTCCCAAGCAGCTCTAGTAAGGAGTGCTATAGCTCAGGGTCTGAGCAGTCTGGATTTAACACAGGATAACAAGGGATTTATAAAGGCAAAGAGCAGGTCCTGAAGTGTCTCCAAGGCTGTAAGAGGAGCATCAGAGGAGCAGGAGCAAAACTGTGGGCCAGCTGCATGTGACTAAAACTTGTATTTGTCTATGAAGGTCTGCAGAATGAAAGGCTGAATGAAAGTAGCAAGGGGGAACAACTAGAGAGTTTTGCAACTGATGGCTGGAAACAATTCAATTTGCAAGATCAAGTTGCATTTTGGTCAGAATCAGTAGCAGTGTTCTCTTCTCCTTTTTTACCTTGTTTTTTTTTCCTTCTGTCTGCCTGCCTTAAACTATTTCTCTGCTGCCACAGTGCTGTGCAGAGTTAGAATCTGACTATGGTCTGCTGCCCAAGCCAGCTGAACCTGTAAAAGGGAAGGTGAGTGTGCTTGCTATGGCCATTGCTGAGCCTCTTACAGGGTGACACTGCTCTTGTTTGGGTTTTTTTCTTTGTGACCTGAAGGAAATAAATAAACTTTGTTGCGAGAAACTTTGTGAAGCCAAACATTCAATGTAAATAATTTGTGATCCATATCCACCTATATATGGAACGTATGCAAAAGTATATTCCATATGTATTTCTTGCAAGTGTAGAGTTGAATTGTTCTCCCTCTTCCTCTATCCTCTTCTACTTGCTAAGGATGTGAGGTTTTTCCTAGACAAAAAAGCAACAGATGATATACCTGTAATTGTTAGTATTACATGATGTGGGGGTGTGTGTGTGGGGTGGCTGGTGGCATTAATATATTCCCTGAGATTGAACAGCAGCACTTTTGATTTTTCAATTAGCAGCTCCATTATTCTAAAAGGCTGTGGAGTGAAGGACCCTTGGATATTTTGTCCTGGCACAGTTCCCCTCTGCTAGGTAAGACCTGGGGGTGTTGACCATTTTCCTGTCTTTTTCCTGAATTAAGGCAGAGTTGATAAAACGATATCAATAGTGCTGGTAGAGTCTGGAAAATCTATGGTGGGCTATAACCTATTTCTGCATGTAATCCAGGAGGCAAAACACTGTTTATAGTGCTTGCAATGGAAGGCCTGGAAAGGTGGCTGTGTCAGCCTGACAGGAGTCCCCAGGAGCTTGGGGAACTCTCAGGATAAATCACACATCCAGCTGTATTCCTGGCAAGATGCTTGTCAATATGGAGCAAGAGAGCTTTAGTCTTGTTCTTCCCATTCCCACTGAGACAGCAAGTGATGGCCTGAGCTGAGGCCAGTCCTGTTTTAAAATCTTGAACAGGTGACTACGTAACTCCTGAGAGTAAAATCATAAAATGGCAGGAAATAGAATGGCTTAGGGTGGAAGGGACCTTAAAGTTCCTCTTGTTCCATGGGCAGGGACACCTTCTACTAGACCAGGTTGCTCCAACCTGGCCTTGGATACTGCCAGGGATCCAGGGGCAGCCACAGCTTCTCTGCCCAACCTGTGCCAGGGCCTGCCCACCCTCACAGGGAAGAAATCCTTTAGGAAATCTAAACCACCCTCTTCCAGTTTAACAGCATTTCCCCTTGTCCTGTTACTCCATGCCCTTGTCCCAAGTCCCTCTCTTGAAGCCCCTTTAGGCACTGGAAGGGGCTCTGAGATCTCCTCAGAGCCTTCTCTTCTCCCAGTGAACACCCCCATCTCTCCCAGCCTGTCTCCAGAGCAGAGGGGCCCCAGCTCTTGGAGCATCTTCTTGGCCTCCTCTGGACTCCCTCCAGCAGGTCCTTCTTATGTTGGGGGCCCCAGAGCTGGATGTGGTACTCAGGTGAGGTCTCACAAGAGCTGAGCCAAGGGGAAGAACCAGCCCAGACCTTGACAGTTTAGTCTGCTCTAATGACAGATTATGGAAGACCAGCAATGTTGTTTTTCACTTGAAAAACAACATTTGGGCACTTTCTTAATTCAGAATAATTGCTGTCCTTCTGGCAGCCTTCCCACTGTCATTTCACGTGTGTGTCTTCCCAAAAACACACACCTTCCAAAGCTCCGGGTCACAAAATATGACACAGTGTATGTTGGGAACACAACCAACAGCCAGCCAGAAACACGAAGGGGAAGAACTTCTTTGGTGAGTGGTATTCCCCATATTCCTTTACTATAACCTTTACCCCCTGCCTTGTTTGGCAGAGGCAGGAACATCCCTTTCCCAATCAGGGTTTAAAGGATTCTCTGATATATTTAGTGTCCAAAATCTATAGCTGTAAATGCTTCTCCTAAATTATCAAATTCCATGGTTGTGTGTCATCTCCTGCCTCATGGTACCAGAGTGTCTATCACCCTCTTCCTTATTGCCCGATAAACGATTCTCTCTAATCACCCTCTTCCTTATTGCCTGATCTGTTTCTTCCTAAATATCTCTCTTACTGCCATTCCAACATGGGAATAACTTGTTTTACCGTTTTGCATGAGCAATATTTAAGGAGCCAGCAGTATAAAAACAACATTAGAAATTACAAGCCAGATATCAGCTACCAAAGTGCATTAAAGGAGCACATGGCAATCTCCTTCTTTTTTTCCTTTTTTAATCTATACCATCAGCACTGTTAACCCCACCTACTAAATCCACAGCACACACCTAGCACTGGGACAAAAGGAGCTAGAAAACACCTTAGAAACTCAGAAAAAAGAGATGGGGATGCCATGCCAGGTTCATAAAGAGCAGCAGCATTTCATCCTTGCAACTGCAGAATCCAGATTTATAATAACGACCGTGCTGCTGACTTCCTTCAGCACCGGTGACCCTGCTTGTCGTGGCCTCATTGCCTGCTGGAAACTTGGCAAAAGACAAGAGAAGAGATATTAGGGAGCCAGAGCTACATCCTGAGAGAGGCCATAAAGTCCAAAGGTTGAACAGGATTGCCAGGAGCAGCCTGATAGGCGAAGGAAGCGCGTGGCTCTGACGAGACAAAGTGCTGTGCCCGAGGACAGAGTGTTCACAGCTGAGAGCTGCACCCCAACATCTCACACCCTACCCAGGGACTGAGTGCTCCCAAACACCCCCTTGGAAAAGAAGTATTTTAAGCCCCTTTCTGAAATGAGCTCCTGTGACTCCTCACCACCAGAATTTCACAGATCTTAAATTTAAAAGCCACTCCACTTTAATTTTTCCAATTAAGCAAGGATGATTTGTTCATTTAATAAAAAAAAAGGAAAAAAATCTCGTGTCAATCCCCTTCTGAATTAGCATATTCAAGCCTTTCCAAAATCTGGCTCCAGTAAAGAACTTGTCCTTAAAAATCTATCAGAATGTAACTAAGATTGTAACTTGGGATGTGAAACAAATATGCCAATAATCAGAACCTTCATCAATTTACAATTACATCTGTAAAAATATCAAATAAAATATTCAGCATTTGAAGAGTTTTTATTCAGGAGGCGAGCGCAGCAGCTTTGGTTTCACCTTAGGAAGAGCACGGGGCATTAATAACTACATTTTGTCCCCCCTTTTTCCTCACTCAGTTACATGAGCATGTTTTGTGGAGCAAAACTGTGAATCTGAGCAGCAAGCCCTTTTCACAAATGATCCCAAGAACTCAGCGAGCACAGGCAAAGAGCAGGAATGGCAGCCGGGGGAGGGAGGGAAAAGGACATGGATTGCTTTGAGCTCATGTTGCTGCTGAGGACTTTCTATTATAAACCCATAACCTAATATGCTTTCAAGACCACAGCTCTGAACTGCTTCACACCGAGCAGTGTGCGGGATCCTACAGAGATGTGGGGGATCCTATAGGGATATGTGGGGGATCCTATAGGGATATGTGGGATCCCACAGGGATCTCTCCCATCACCCAAACGCTTTGGCACGGAGCAGCTTGGCCACTGCTCTCTGCTGTACCGAGCAGGAGGAAGGAGCAGCCCAGCAGTGCCTGCAAACAGCACATCCTCCCGCAGCAGCCAGCCGGCTGTCCGTGCGAGCAGAGCCCGGCTCGGGGAGGCTGGGCCGCCCTCCCCGGGGAGCGGAGCTGTGCGAAGCGGGCGCAAGGAACTGCCTTTTTAGGGCTGCGGCTGAGCGGGGCCGGGAAGCGCCGGGGCAGGATCGCTGGCCTTATAAGGACATAGGCAGGTATTTCCCAGCGGGCACAGCCAGGTAAAGCTTCCCAGCATCTCCTGCTGCCCGGGACGACCCTTGGCCACTCCACATCTGCAGCCTCTGTGCGTTTCAAATAGGCCTTATTAGGAAACAGAGCAGCTTAATTAGTTAATTGAAACATCGTTTTCGGCTCTGCAAAGGCAGATGCTTTGGGGGTGAAGCGTGCTCGGTATTAATGTGACATTTTAAGGCGTTCGTGGCAACATTTTGGAGCACAAGGCTCTAATGTCAGGCATCTTTTTAGCTGCCTACAGAAGAGGGCAGGTTTCCAGAGGTGAGGAGCAGCTGGATCTCCAAAGGCTTTGACACTCCAAGCCTCAGACACTCAGCACTTTGATTAAGCCAGCTTTGGGAACCACACGTGGCTCAGACTCCTCCCCAGCTGCCTAAAAAGTACGGCTGCTTGACAGAAAAGCAGAAATCCTTCAGCTTCATTCAGTTTAAGGGACATTTCTTCGGATTACCTGGTTTATTTTTCCAGAGAGCAAAAGAAACTAAAGCACTTCAGGCCAAATCCATCTATAGAGGATATATATGTGTAAGCACCCCTGGATAGTGTTGCACTTTTTTCTTTCCCGACTCCAGTTAGAAGTAAAAAGAGGAGGCTCTGACTAAAACAGGGAAAAAGTTCCATTTCTCACCAGCAGTATCCGTTTTAAAATTTGATTTTCAAATCTTTCTCAGAAATTGACCACAAAAATGGAGTGTCCTTGAATATTTTGGGGGGACAGGAAAGAAAAAAAAAGTTATTTCCCTTTACATAGAGTTAAAAATACAATTTACAATGTAACATTACAATGAGACATCCCCATCCAGAAATAATCCAGCTTCCCAGTTCTGAATATGAAATTAAACTTGGATAACTGCCTGCCTGGACATGCTGAAAAGTGTGACTTTGAACCTAAAGATGTGAGAACGGTTCAACAGTTCTGATCTGTACCACTTTTTAAATCCACAGACAAGTGTTTGCTCTACATCACAAACCACTGGTACCATTAGTAACAGGTAACAATTGCAGCAAAAAGACCCAAAATTGGATTAATCTTGGCACATCTCCCTTGTAAAATACTGTCAAGAAAACATGGGGGAAGTACTAATTCCCCCTGGTAATCACAGGGAATGCATTTCTAGGATTTCTTAAGAGAGGCCCATCAGGAGAAACGAGGCCACAGACAACATGAAAAATTAAATGTAACACCTGAAAAATATCCAGCTACATGACAAACTTATTGAGTCTGAACTCAGACATTTCTCCAACAGTTGCCTGGGCTGGGATTACATTTCTATAGCTCCAAAGGAGCACCAGGGTAAGGCTACTTTCATAAAAGGAATAAAAGTTTTGACACCAGGTTTCATATTGTAAATTCTTCCTGTAAAAGAACTTGCTTGGAAAGCAGTTCAGCTGCCAGGAAGGGAGAAAAGCAGGGAAACTGTTCCCTTTTAAAAGCAATGAGTGTGCTCAGGTACAGAAGGCATCGCTCCAGAACTAGGGAGCGCTGGCTCATTAGGAGCAATTAAAAAAAAACTCCGAGGGGATTTTAAAAACAACAACTTCCCAAAACAAAACATGCATATGTACCACATGCATTTGTTTATGCAGCTGTAATGAGTGATGAAATCCATTTATGAGCTGAAGTCACAAGATTCTAAGCAGGTCTTTGTTTAATCTCAGTAAGTCATGACATTTCCCTACTACTTATAATAATGTGATTTGGATCAACATTTTCAAACTCAGGCACCTGGTTTTTAACACTGCTCACCAACTGCACTTCTCCTCTGCTTCACTGGAGAAAGGACAGTCTGTTTGGGAGGCACCGCTTTGGTGAAGCACCCTAAAAACAGACAGAGAAACCAGGGTTTAGTTGCACACCCGCCTGCAGTCCCAGAATTCAGCACACCCTCTGCAACAAAACTGAGACTCTGCCCAGCCTACAAAGAGCGTAAATAAAAATCAATGAGACCATTAGTGGATGAACACTTACAGCATCAGCCCTCCCATAACCACAGAGTCTGCCCAGATGGATGCCCTTAAAAGACTTTCAGAAGGTTTGCTCTAGACAGTGGCTTTTGTTCCAGCATGTTGCTGTGACTTGGGAGAATAAAATGAAGATAAATGCAGCTGTTTCTGCTTACATTAGTGCAGCATTACTGCCCTCAGTAACAAAGGTAGGACAGAGTAAGGGGAAAAAAAGATTCAGCACAAATAACTATTAAGTTACATTTTTTGTGTATTTATAAACTGTGCTAGGCTTTAGATGTATTATTATATACCTTTAACATCAGTAATCCTGCATATAAATCAAGAGCATGCTTTTAGCTTTGATATTAAGAAGAAAAAGGCAAAAAACAAAGGCATTTGTCACTGCTGCTTTTGCCATTAGGCTGCTGTTAGCTTTGCAAACAGCTCTGATGTTTTGTGAGGATCAGATCAAAACTAAATGAGCCCAGGTCCACTGGTAATACAAACAGAGTGATTTTTAATAGTTCTCTTAGGAAGGGAAAGAAGTGCAGAGTCCTGGGCTGAAGGAGAATTCCATGTACCTGAGGCACAAGGGCAGGACACCCCCAGACAGACAAATTCTCTCGGAATTGGAGTGTTGCTCCCTACACCCCTCTCCATCCTGGCTCATTCACCTCCTGCTCTCCAGATCCCAAATGAGCCACAACAACAGGTGGAGTTTCCAGGCAAAACCGAGACAAAAGGATAAAGCAAGGATCTCTCACCTAGAAAAAGGGTGGTGTTCCTTGTTTTCATCCAAGCAGCCTCTTTTTTATACACAAAACTACAAAGTACAAGACAGTTTTTGCAGTGACTTGGACCCAAACTCGGGAAGGCCCAAGCCAAATATGAACAACCAACAAAGTCTGTGCCTCACTCACCCAGCACCAACACCTTGCATATTTTACAATTCTTTTTGTTGTTCTAGGAAAGTAATAGGCACTATTGCCTCATAAATTGATATATGCTAGCTATATTTATGGGAAAATAAACTCAGATGTTATCTTTCTACCTAAACTCTAAGTCTATAAGGATTGTATTTTGTACTTCCCCATTTCTAAAGTCCTGTTATTTTCCTTTAGCTTTTTGGGATCTACTACACCAGAATCCAGAAAGAATGTGACTGTAACTACTGAAGTCAGAATAACAACTGGAAAACACGTATCAGTAAAAAACACTATTTAATAAGTGAGCCCACATGAACTAAACCCAGCTGAAAAGCTCTGAAAAGGTATATTAAAATAAATAACTGTGAGAGTGTTAAGTAAACAGTTCCCTCACTGGACTTGCTATAACTGACTAAAATCTTTCTTCCTCTTTCCACATTAAAGGAGAGCCCTAAAACCACATTTTGCATATTTTATTAGTTCAAACCTTTTCTAACCTGGTTCCCAGGGCAGAGCAAATCTACAAAAACTTTATAAAAAAATGAATCTAACATTATTCTAAAATAACAGAATCCAGTGGAGTGTGAACAACAGGACTATCAATAAATGTCTACTCTTATTTCCAGACCCGGAGTGGAATTCTAAACAATTTTTAGCCCCTAAGACTCACAATTTATTGAACCTGAACTGGCACACCAGCTTTAGCAATCAATGTTACCCATCTCATGCCTCTCTGACTGCTTTCAGCAGAGAGAGGAATTACACATTTGGAGAAAGAAAAACACTTTTGTGATTGTTTTAAAAATCCCAGTTGAAAGTTTCTCCAAAGGTCAGAAGGCTCGGAGTTGTGGTGCTGGACGCTGATTAGCAGGCAGAGGGGAGGCAAGGTGCTCAGGGGCGTATGGGAAGTGCAGCCTATCAGATTGATATACACCACTATGTATATGGTACAATTATATCTTATCTCCCCAGCCCTGCAACCAAAATAAACCCCATGGAAGCCTTGGAGTCTGCTTCTGTTGTCTTTAAGTACACACCCCTCGGGGTGGCGACCCGGGACACACCACACGCCTTTTTACCTCATGTAAGACAAAATCAAAACAAATATAATCAGTATTTTTCCTTTTAGGACTCTCACTGCGCCTCTTTGATGTGTTTTCCCTAATCGTTTTCTCTTTTTAATCATCACGCTCAGGGGTTTCTCTGAGCTTATAATGGTTTAGGTTTTATGTAACCTCTTCCAGGCGGGCGCCTTCCCAAGCTCCCAACACAGCAACTGCAGTAACAGTACACAGCAACACTACACCCAGGAATACCTTGGCCAAATGAAACCAAAAGGGAAATTTAGATGAGTACATTCTGCTTAGGTTGGAATTTTGGCTCAGACACAAGAGTTCACACTCTTGGTCTTGCAAAAAGAAGCTCTAATGGAGATACTGAAAATGAAAGTATCTCTTCTACTTCAAAGGTGAAAATCTGGCGGCTTCTACAACGCCTTTTTCTGCTCTGGGAAATTTGACTTACCTATAGCCAGCTGTGAAGGGGAAATCCTTGGTCCTGCAGGTTAGCTGTGGGTTTATCACTTGACTAGCCCTGAGACTCCACCACTATGATTTACTGCCATAAAACTAGTGAGATTTCCAATTCCCATCTGGCTGCTTGCCAATTTTTCTTTGTCTTAGGAGCAATTATTCACATTTACACTTTATCTCGACTGTCTTTAGCAATATGCCTATTTACAGAGAGAATTCTTAAACTGATTTCCACATTCTTTTCCATTTTACTGAACATCGGTATCCTACAGTTCTAAAATTTTCTCAATCCACCATTAATAAAACGCCTAAATTTAAAACAGGCACTACATAAAAACTGCATAAGTGCAACACCTATAAAATGTCCTGTAAACAGCTGCCCCACATCTAAGCTGCCAGGACATCCATGAGGTTTTTGAGTTCATTTCCATTTACCAGCGAAGAATTCCTGATAGCACTGATACCCATTTGTGCTCTGACAGGACATGGGGAAAGCAGGAGCTGGGACAAGAACTGGAAACATTTCCTTCACGTGGGAAGGTGCCCTGCTAAGAAACTGCTTATTGAACCTGACAGCGGGTGTATAAACAACATCGGAGGGAGAGCTCACACACGTACTCCCAATAAAGCGGAGGACAAGGCGGTGAAAGTCAGAGCCATTACAAGACAAATACAAACTGAAGACACTGTTTTTAATCTCCAGAATACTAAAATATTTTCTGAGAGCTCCCAGTGTCTGTGAGAGGAGGGAGGGAGGGAGAGAAGGGGGCAGGGGAGCCGTAAGCTCTGCTGAGACTTTTCTAATGGTTTCTATCACCTTTTGTGGGAAAATCATTCTAGAGACAAGCAAGAGAGAATTTTGAAACTAACAGAGAAGCACTTGCTAAAAGGTAATTTGCCCTTTGTAAAACTTCCCAGAGGGCCTGAAAAAGCACCCTGAGCATGCCCTTTACCACACAGCTTTGCATATGAAATAGTTTGTTTCAGAACCAGCTGTGTATTTTTACCAGGGGGGTTATTCCTGTCAATTTGCCCCCTAATCACCGATCTGTGAGAGCAAAGGAGTCAAAGCTACCGCACAGATATAAGCACAACTACTGAAGCCCATGGGATTTCCAACATTCCCCCTCCTTAGCCCACAACTAACCCTCGAGAGTGAATGCTGCCATACAGATTCCCTCTGCTTGGCCACCTGTACAGCATCATCACTCTGAGAAGGAAACTGCTATGCTTTACTCGAAATTTCCTTCCAACGACGCACTGCCATTTCCCAGAAAGGTGTGTTGCTGTCTCACACCCCTGTCCATCTCGGAGCAGCCAGGCTGTCGGGACGTGCCGCAGCTCACTCACTCGGGCCGGGCTGTTGCAATGCTGTTGCAATGCCGAGCAGAAAGCAGAACGTTCACGCTGGCATGTGCTCCCACGCCCTCCCTCCCCGGGCTGCACATTAACTCCGTGACACCCTGCGAGGCACCGGCTTTATTTACACAATACCGAGCCTCGGGACGAGCCTTTGTTCGGCTGCACTGTTGACAAGGCTTAGGAAGCACGACCCGCCACGGGAAAGGTGGATTTAAGCATCAATTGAGCATGAATGAACTGTTTTGAGACTGGGTGCAGCGCAACTCCCCTTCAGCCAGGAGATGCTGGGACGAAGCAGGGAAGCTCCTGGATTTCCCAGAAAGCAGTGACTGGAGCTCACAGGGTGGTTCCCGCCAGGACTTTAATCCGGGATGTGCCGGTGGCAGCCTGAGAAGAAGCACATTCCGCTGTCCGCAGCCATTCAGGCTCTTGGCTGGAAAAGACGTGAACGGGCTGTATTTCCCAACGCCCTTCACCTCCCGGCGGTGTCAGCGCCAGGGAGGGGACAGCGTGGGAGCCGGAAAAGGCAGGACTGTCTTGTGTCAGCAGGGCTGGCCGAGCATTCGGGGCACCGACGTCATTCCACACTGGGCTGATCTGCATCTGCTCGGGAGTTTGCCTTAAAAAGGATTGCTGTGTGGACAGCACTCCGGGCTTTAACACAGGTGTACAAACGGCTCAGGGGCACATTTATCGCGGGGAAGTGTCCACGGGGGTGTAAACTTGGCCCCCCATGAGTAGCAATGCCCACCCCTGGCCAGCCACCCTCTTCCCTCAGGGCTGTACACAGCAGGAGGGTTCCTGTGTTTCACCTTCTTCTCGGGGCTCGGGATTAAGAAGCAAGGCTTATTCTTTAAAGAAATGATCTGTGGGAATCTGGAGAGCTGCTGGGGGCTGTGCCCCTTCTGGGAAGCTGCCATGTAATACTTCCTCCTACACGGTATTTGTGACATGAAGAAACCCCAGTCACTGTCAGAGCCCCTCAAAGCACAGACTCTGTAAAGAAAACAAAACACCCCCCCACCCCCACCCCCAAAAAAAGCAGGCCTGAGCAACTGGAAGATATTT
Source organism: Xenops minutus (assembly GCA_035221455.1). Classification (NCBI taxonomy): domain Eukaryota; kingdom Metazoa; phylum Chordata; class Aves; order Passeriformes; family Furnariidae; genus Xenops; species Xenops minutus. The sequence goes on from JAWWEE010000004.1 coordinate 3,092,111, forward strand.
GGTCAGAAATGTCAAAGAGTGACCAGAGAGTGAAGCTGGCATAAATCAAAGTGCTAGTGTTTGCTCCACACAGTCCTGGGTTAAGTTCAAAATGCATTACAAGGCTGATGAACCAATAAAAATGCCAATGATTAATATCCTAAAAGCAAATGAGGACAGTAGCAACTATTTTGTGCCAACAAGTTCATCCTAGATCTTCTTCCAGATGAAAATCTAAATGCATTTTAGAAATAAAAATAGTTCATACCACTTGTCCAGCATTTATTCCCCCCAGATCTGCATGCCCTATTAGGACTTCAGTCTCATTATGTTCATTTTACAAGCAGGGAAATCCAGCTACAGAGATGTAAAAAGTGTTTAAGGGTCATTCAGCAGGGAGGCAAAAGCAGGGAGGAGTCCACTTCTACCCCATCCTGTCCTGTTTTTCCTCTACTGGTATACAGAAAATAAGATTACTTCTCATTAGACTCACAAGGTCACATTAAAGAGATGAACAAATTTTTTGCCAAACTTTTTAAGTTCTCTTGGTTGTCTTGAAAGGAAATACATCCCCCCTCCAGTGCTGCTACAGGGTTAGGCAAATACCCTGCTGCCCAACGACATAAATACATAATACACCACTGTCCTTATTAACATTTCTGTGACAATCCAGGGCTGAAATGGGCTATCGTTGCACTGACCTCAGCTCTCTGACATGAATGCCTATTTGAAGCACCTGGCAATGGGCTGGGAGCACCCACACCCAGAACTGCTGTGTCTGGGCTTGCAGCTCTGCCAGCCACACACCTTTTCCTACAGCGGCTGCAAGGAACGCGGGGACTGGAAAACATCAGCACAAAACGTGCCTCTGTGGAACAAGGCGACGTTGTGCCATTAACTCTTACAACACACGTGTTTCACCTCTCTCACATGACTTACCTGAGCCCACAGCTCTCTCCTCACTGAGCAGGAGCCTCTGGAAATCTGGGCACGCTGCAGCTGCTACCCAGCTCTCTAAATACCACACAGCCACTTCTAGAATGGCTTTCTAGTTGCTCCATAAAAAAAAGTAAGATTTAAACCAGTCTGAATCTCAGTTCACAGCCATCACGGCCCTTGAGCCTTTGCTTTTGTATTATCCTTTTATCTTGAAAATTTTCCTTGCTCTTATGAGCTTGTTTATAATATATTCAAATGTTATGACTTTTTATATGTTTTGTATGTTCTCAACAGACTGTAAACAGTCCTGTGAGCTGCCCAATGCATCTGCTGGCTGTTCATGGACTTGCTCTAGCACACATGGGAACACTGGAAAAAAAAATGGATCTCAGGTAGCAATCAGTATGGATTCTGGGCTACATTTTCCTTCTCTGCTTCCTTGTGAAACAAAGGAACAGAAAGATATTGTGCTGGCAGCTGCATACAATTTTTACCAAACAAAAGAGGAAAGAACAGCAATTTTGAGGGGCTTGAGTACCCTGGTTCTCTCATGGGCATCCTAGGAGGCTGCTGTGGGCAAGCCTGGGACATTCCCACCCTGAGAGGGGACAGGGCTGCCCAGACCAGGGGGGAGCAGCTACATTGTTGTTGTGTGATACCTCACCTGGGATCAGAGATCAGGTTGTTGTTTATTAATCAGCTGGGACTGAGGAAGAGAAGCAGTTCAGCATCTCCTTCTCCAAAATCTATGTCTTGAACTCTGCTTGTGCTTCCAGGCACTGTCCTTCCCAGGCCATGCCCTTTCCTCCCTACATTGCCTTCCTTGGCTCTTTGGCAACCCCAACTGCTCCCACACCATGACTCCAGCACAAGTGACTGTCATCCAGAGTGAATGTTTCCATTTGAATTACATGAGCAGGCACTCTGGGAACTTCCCCACAGGCTCCACCACTCTAATCCCTGGGCAGGAGCAACCTGCAGGACCTACTTTCACTGTTGAATGCTTTCTCTGATCACTGCTCCTCCTGCCAGGGACATTACCCAGATTCAGACAGGGGTCCTTACATCTGTCACCCCCCAGCCACTGCTGACATTCAGTAACAGGGACTCGCTGTCCGTGTCCCATCCTGAGCCCACGGACAGGGCAGGAAAGCTGGACTGCTCCCTGGAAATCCCTGAGCTCTGTGGTGCTTTGCACTGGGCATTTTTGGTCTCACGCAGACTCGCTTCCTCCCCTTCTCCTGTTGCAAGCATAGCTTTATCCCAGGTTGCCAGGAGCCCACTGTGCCAACAGCTGCTAAGACAGAGCAAGGTGTCGACTTTGACAGGATGCCAGACTGTTTATTAATTAAAAATCCAAGCATTCTGAGACCCTGCTCAAAGCTGAGCTATTTTACCTCTGAATAGTTAAATCCAGTTATTCTGTGGCTTTCAGTCACAACTGACAACCATAAATAAATCCATTTTGTTGACACTACTTTAATGCGTGTTTATGGAAATATCCAAGTGCCACTCCAGTTCTCCACAGCAAAACCCCACCTCAGTAATATGGGAACAAATGCAGGCTTCCAGAGGGATCTTTCTCCCCAAACACAGTAAATACCTTTCCAAAGGCGTTCACCTGCCTCCCCACCACTCAGCATCAATATGCTTCTATTTGTATGGGGAATATTTTCCTGCTGCCAACTCACAATGCCAAGCACAGCCGTCTGCTTCCCATATGCCACCCGTCCTCCAGTGCCTCCTCTTCTGCTCACCTTCCCTCCCTGGGCTCCCACTGTGGATCAACTGCTACTCTGCCAGCCTTCTTGGTGTGTAGAGGATTTTTCTGACTGTAAGCTCCACAGGACAGGAACTCTGCCCATTCTCTATTTCCTGGAGCACCAGCTATGCTGTGGTATAAGAATAATGAACACAGAGGTATTAACGGTGTGACATTTAGATTTGTAATATCCTAAACATCCTTCTAGTGGAAGGGGGAGTGGAACTAGATGATTTTTCAGGTTCCTTCCCAGCCCAAACCATTCTGGGATTCTAAAAAGAATGGGGAGTAGGGCCTCAGGGTTCCTTTCAGACTCATCTTTAGACAATGTCAACTTCTATTTGCTCAGAGTTTTGATCAGAAATTATAAAATATATACAGTTGTTTGAATAAAAAAAAAGTATATTTCATTACTTGTTTGAAAATATATTTCTGAGCACTTGCAGTGAGCACTGAAATCCTCTATAAAGCCACCTGGGAATGGGAGGCACAATAGGGAGAAGTATTGGGAGAAGAGATCCTCCCATCCACTTCGGAGACAACCATATCACAGCTTTCATTCATATGCTGCTGCACATAAACATCCAGGGCTTGAATTGCTCAGGCAGCATTCTTAGGAACATGGAAAATGTTTTCAGTGGTTCCTCCCTCACTTCTGCAGCCTTTCTCTGTGTTTACAGCGTTGCTGACCTGCCCCAGAGGTCGCCCAACAGGTCTTGCAAAGTCTCCTCACTTTGCCCCACCTCCATCATCCACAATCTTGTCTCTGTAACCTACTCATTTTCCTCCATTCCACAAACTATTAGTTTCAAAGAAATTCAGAGATTAATTAAAATGATTGGTGGGATGAGTAGGTGAGGGGGACAGGCTAAAGGGCTTGACAAGAAGAAAGATGAAAAGGACTGAATGCGTATGGCTTGGTTATGCGATGACTAATGGAGGGTGGAGGAGATGGACACGATATTCATTTACAAGTGCCTGTGGTTCTGAGGAGCATTTTTCATGTGCAGCCTGAAGACTGGCTCAAGACAAGCTTTTGGTCTCCCTGTGGAGCTCTGGTTCCAGGGTCCTCCATGTCAAGCTGTGAATCCCACTCTCCCCCCAGCCTGTGCATTCCCACCCCTCCCTTTTATCCTTAAATTGATTTCCTTATTTTTATTTCAGCCAGACTGAGTTCCTGGATCTCCACTTGGCCACGTGAGTCCTATTGGGAGCAAAGAGCAAGAGGAGAGGCCACGGAAGCTGGGGGTGGATGAGGTGGCACCTCCTTGCCACACCTGTGCCGTGCTGCAGACTTGGGTGGACTTGAACTGGCTGTGCAAACACACCTTGAGGAACAGGGAAGGAACTGGGAGCAGCAGGACCTGGGAATTATTCCACTTCCACTTGGCTTAAGGAAACTTTGTTCCTTGTGCCCTCTCACTCCCAGCTTCTTCCACTGTGCACTGATGGAGTGAATGTACGAAAAATACATGTTCCCTCTGACTCTTCAAATTCATCTCCCCCATTTGGGGAAATCTGTTCTGTATTAATTCCCTGAGCAAGTGGAAAGCAGTGTGAGATGATCCACTAATTCCCAGTTTTTTCACTTTAGGCAGAGCTGAAGCAGGATGTCACACTTGAAAGCATGAAGTGAGAAAAAAAAGGAAAAAAAGAATCTATATAATAAAAATGCTGTGGAAACACCTCTGAGGGGGAAAAAGCAAAATGGTCTAATATGTCTAAAGAAAAGAATATATTTAAATATTTAATATAGAATACATGTAATATAGTTATCTATGATATATTTAAACTGTGGAAATGAGCATGTTCTTTCTGTGAGCATATCTTCCAATACAAAAGAGCAGAAACTGTCAGGTACACATTTTTCTTATTTCTTTTTCTCCCCCAAATGGTCTCGAAATAAGCCAAAAGCATCTGAGATACAGGAGTGAAACAAAACAACAAACCCATTTATTCCTGGACACCAAATATAATTTAGACGGATGTGGTATGTATAAGAAATTTTAATTTGCCCCTGAAAAGCCATTTAATTATTCAGATTATCTGATTGCCTCACTCAGGCTTCTATTGATTGATTAGAGAACTTTATAAATCAAAATCTGCATTACTGCTGCTCAGTGTGTTGGCCTCTCACAAATCCAGTTGGCAATCCCTGCCCACAAGTTAGTTTATTGAGACATGTAAATGGCTCTGGTTTATAAATGGGTCAGTAAGTGTTCCTTCATCCTACTAAAGGAATATTTTCTTAAGGACATCAGGATAGGGGGGTGGGGGAAGCCCTGGAGTAATAGTTTAATAATAAAGGGCACAGTCCCCAAAATTCCCAGCTCCTTGGCCAATGGCCATGAAGGATCACTCTCCATGGGCCCCAGTTCTGGGTCTGGGGAGCTGAGCTTGGGCTGAAATCTAAACCGAGCCCTCCCTAAGCGCCTGCTCACCAGTCAGTCCCAAATTAGGCAGAAAATCCCCTTGGAGCAGCCAAGAGCTCTTTGATTTCAGAGCTCTCCTGCTCTGCACAACCTTCCTGACCAGGCTGACTCTTCCAGCCTGGACCAAATAACCTCCAGTGAGCAGCAATTACCATAATGAGTGTCTTGCAGGGTGTCCCCCACAGCTACAGGCCCCAGCACCAACACGTCCCGGCAAACTGGAATGTCTAGTCCTGAAACTCCACCTCTGCAAGAGGAAGGAAGTAGAAAACTGAAATGGGTGGAGGGTGAAAAAAAAATAAAAATTAAATGACTTTAAATGAATCCCTCCAGCCTGCCCCAACCCTGGCTGAAGTTAATCAAAACCTTGCATTGAGATCAGTGGGCTATAAAGGCAGTTTTTCAGGTTACACAAACTTGTATCAAATAGAGCTAAAGCTACACTGACCATGTTCCTCATAGTCTGAAATTTGCTTTCTAGGACAAAAGAAACATGCAGGGGGGGGAAAAACCAAAACAAAACCCAAAAGATAAAACAAAACAACAAAACTCTCAACAAATTAAATGTCAGTCATTAATTGGAACAAAATTTATTAGTTATTTGTCTATACAGCAAATTAGTTGCATGGCTTCCTCTACACCACAAGTCACAAAAAGACCCCTTTTTAGCTTAAAGCAATTTTTATTTAAAAATAAAACCCTCCACACAACAAACTACTTAAAATTCACGTCTTACACCTTTTCACATCCAGAATGTCTTCCTTGCATAGACAAACATAAAACCTGCACAGTGACAGAGAGACAGATCGTTTATGGACTATCTGGGGGAGTTTTATCACATCCAGGACCTCCACATCAGGTCCCACAAGATACCCATCTATGACAGGAGCCAAGATCCCTGGGGAGGCACCCAACCCCAGGCATGCTCCCCCCAGGCACAAGTCATTTGCAGCCCTGGGATTTCCAGAGCCAGAGATGTTCTGCATTCAACAGGCCTTAAGTGATTTCTCTCCGGTGAATTCATCTAATCACTTTAAAACCCCTCAGTCCACTCTTGCCAAGGAGTTCCACAGCTTAACTACAATTCTGTGAAGACGCTTCTCTGGTTTATTCCAAACCTGCCAGTTCCATCTGATGCCCCTTGGCTCTGGTGCCAGAGGAGCCAGTCATTAGGCTCTATTTATCTCATATGTAAAGATTAAAAGGGACTCAAACATCTGCTTTGAGCACTGGCTGCATTAATGGATTTCAGAGATTTTCTTATGCGTGTGCAGTAACTTAGGGCTGTTTGGCTGAACTGTTTACGCAGCTGAAATTTGAGTTACCTGCACCTCAGAGATGCTGCCTCTGCGAGGGCTGTGTGGGCACCAGCAGCACACACAGAGCTCCCCCATCCAAGCAAAACTTCGTATTTTGTGCCACAAACTGTTAACACCAACACACTGCGTGTATTATTTGCATCGCTCCACTCGGCACACAAATAACACCAGTGACCACCGTGTGGCCAGATGAAGTCAGGTGGGAACAGCAAGGAAAAACGGAGAGGAAAAAAACTCAGCAACTTCAAAGAGGGGAGCCGGACCTTCACTTTTCTTTCGCAGCCGCTTGTGTTTCTGTTCGCTTCACTGCTCCTTCCTATACTGTAACTGGTAATTATGTCATTATATCCAGGAAAAAATAGCACTGGAGAATTTGAAAGTGTGTTTCAAACCTGGACGCTAAGTTTGTCGGCTTTCACAGTAAAAAGGGATTGAAGCTGGCAGCCCAAGTGCTTTGCTGACACAAGAAGCCGGACCACAGCGGGTAAGAGCTTTGTGCTGGGTAAGTAGCACTTGTTGCACTGTTGGCAACCAAACTCCCCAGGACAGCACTTCAGTCCCTGTGCTCCCCCCTGTTGTCACCGCCTGTCCTTAAATACCTGCTGCCCTTTATTCCAGAGGTGGCTGCCTGTCAGCATTCCCAGACCCGCACCTCCCGGAGCGAAGGGTGTGTGCGGGGCAGGGGAAGGAAAGCGAGTCCCTTTCATCAGCAACGCGGGGAACCAGCCATGTCCCATCTGTTGCGCCGAGGGGAACACGCCAGCACAGACTTTTCTCCTCCACCACGAGCCTGCAGCTCCAGCCCTTTTCCCCCTCCCGACTAACCTGTACTTCCACAGCAACACTGGGGCACTGTCTAAAATTAGGCCGGCGCTGTCCCCTCCCCTCGGAGGACGAGTATCACAGAGACCCATACGCAACCTGGCTTTCTCCTGTCGGGCTCTAGTCCCCCACCCCGCCCCGCGTTATCCCGGTTATTCCCGAGGCCGGGAATTGCCGTCAGAGCTGCCTGTGAAGCTCGGGCTGTCCCCAGCCCCGACCCCCGTGCCGGGCGGGGTTTTAGGGCGGGGAGGGGAGCAGGGGGTGCCCCCGGTGCCGCCCCCGGCGCTGCCTGGAAGGCGCGGGGGCGGCGGGACGGGGAAACCACGTGGGGCTCGCCGGGAGCGCCGCCTGGAGGGACGAGCCACGGCGGGGGGCTGGGACACACAGACACACGGACAGACAGAGAGCCAGAGCCCCGCCGGAAACGCGGGCAGAGATAACCCCGCACACAGAGGGCACGGATAGCCCCACGCACAAACACACGAGCAAATAAACAAGGAAAGGCGCGGGCACGGCGGGACGGCAGAGCTCCCTCCCCTCACATAGACACAGACACACAGACACATACTCACACACACACAGGGACACAGACACACACGCTCTCTCACACATACATACATACACACTCACACATACACACACACACGCTCACACCCCCCACACATACCCACACTCTCGCACTCTCAGCCCCCTCCCCGCGGGGCGGTGCGCGCGGGCCGCGGTAACCAGAGAGTTTCAAACAACAACGACGTCAGCCCACACTGCCCCGCGCGCGCGCCCCCCGGCATTACGTCATCCCAGAGTGCCCCGCGCGCGCTCACGAAGCTTCGGAGGGCCGGGGCGGAGCGGGGGGGGGGGGGGGTGAGGGGGGGGGGGGCCCTGGCGACCCGCGCCCCCCGCCGGGCCCCCCCCACCCCGCGGCCCCGGGCGGCGGCGGCCAATGGGGAGCGCGCGGGGTGACATCATGCGCTATTTTTAGCGGGCCCGCGGCCGCTGATAAGTGAAGGGCTGCACGGCGGGAGCGGGCGCAGAGCGCGGCGCGGGCGGGAGGGAAACACGGACACACAGACACACGGACTGAGCGAGTGAGTGAGCGCCGGGACGCGGACGCGGCACAGCGCGGAGCCCGCCGCGGAAAAAGTACTTGTGGCGGCGGAGCGGCGTCCCGGCAGCGCCAGGAGGCGAGGAGAGGAGAGGAGGAGGAGGAGGAGGGCGGCGAGGCGCCCCGCCAGGCCGGGCGGGCTCCCAGCGCAGCAGCAGCAGCCGCCACAGCCACCCCAGTAAGGCTCCGCGTTCTCCTTCCCCGGCTCCGCGTTCCCCCCTTCCCCGGGAGGGTCGGGGTGCCCGCGGGGAGCTGAGCGGCGGCCGCGCAGCTTCCCCTCGCCGGACTGTGTTCTATGAGTGCAAAGATGGAGCCTACTTTCTACGAGGATGCGCTGAGCGCCGGCTTCGCGCCGCCGGAGAGCGGCGGGTACGGATACAATAACGCCAAGGTGCTGAAGCAGAACATGACGCTCAACCTGTCCGACCCCTCCAGCAACCTGAAGCCGCACCTGAGGAACAAGAACGCCGACATCCTCACCTCGCCCGACGTGGGGCTCCTCAAGCTGGCCTCGCCCGAGCTGGAGCGGCTCATCATCCAGTCCAGCAACGGGCTGATCACCACCACGCCGACCCCGACGCAGTTCCTGTGCCCCAAGAATGTCACGGACGAGCAGGAGGGCTTCGCCGAGGGCTTCGTGCGGGCTCTGGCGGAGCTGCACAACCAGAACACGCTGCCCAGCGTGACCTCGGCGGCGCAGCCCGTGAGCGGCGGGATGGCACCTGTGTCCTCCATGGCCGGCAGCACCAGCTTCAACAGCAGCCTGCACAGCGAGCCCCCCGTGTACGCCAACCTCAGCAACTTCAACCCCAACGCGCTCAGCTCCGCGCCCAGCTACAGCACGAACAGCATGGGCTACGCGCCCCAGCACCACATCAACCCGCCCATGCCCGTGCAGCACCCCCGGCTCCAGGCGCTCAAGGAGGAGCCGCAGACTGTGCCCGAAATGCCGGGGGAAACCCCTCCCCTGTCCCCCATCGACATGGAGTCACAGGAGAGAATCAAAGCCGAGAGAAAGCGCATGAGGAACAGAATCGCGGCGTCCAAATGCCGGAAAAGGAAGTTGGAAAGGATTGCCCGGTTGGAGGAAAAAGTGAAAACTTTGAAAGCGCAGAACTCAGAGCTGGCATCCACTGCCAACATGCTCAGAGAACAGGTTGCACAGCTTAAGCAGAAGGTCATGAACCACGTCAACAGCGGGTGCCAGCTCATGCTCACACAGCAGTTGCAGACGTTTTGAAGAGACTCTGGGGCGGGAACTGTGATGTTGTGGTACAACTAAAACGGGCAGAACCCAAAGCGGCAGAGGCATCAAGCTGATGGCAGAGGCTGGAAGGCTGAGTGCCGCCTGTGCTCTGTGTGGAAAGACTGGCAAAGCCTCCACGCAGCTGGAGCCGGGAGTGGAGCGGCCGGCGCCGCGCCGGGAAGGGCTGATCCTGCTCGGATGAGATGTCAGATCTTCGTTTAACATTGACCAAGACCTGCATGGACCTAACATTCGATGATCATTCAGTATTAAAGGTTAAACTGCAATAGAAACTGTAGATTGCTTTATGTAGTATTCCTTAAGAAAAAAAACCCAAACAAACAAAACAAAAAAAGTGGGAGGGAGGTTTGTGGGAGGCTGATAAACAAAAAAAAGAACTATCCTGCCTGCCTTCAAGTAAATTGTGTATGTACATATCTTTTTTTATTTTATTTTATGAAAGTTGATTAATGTCAATAAACTACTTCATGACTTTGTAAGTTATTTTTATGTTGTTTATTTGGGCACTGCCCAGTATTGTTTGTAAATAAGAGGCTTTTTTTTAGCACTCTGAGTTTACCATTTGTAATAAAGTATAATTTTTTTAATGTTTCTGTTTCTGGAAAAAAATTCTAGAAGGTTCTATTATATTTAAGAAAAATAAAATAATTAAAATGTATTTTCCCCTCACACTTTTTTTTTCTGGCTAGTACCTGAGTTGGGAAAGTGCCCTTTGAGTTGGGCTCTGAAGGGTAGGGATTATGCTGAACTTGCTGTGTAACTCCAGGCATGTCCTGGAGGGGGGAGAAGCCAGATCCTGGTCACTAAACTCTTAATACAACTTTTTGGGTTGTCCTGGAGTTGTATTTTCCAATTGTAGCCTGACTGCCTTGCCCACCACATTCCCAGGCCCAGTTCAGACAGCTGACTGACTTCAGGCAGGGTTGTTGAGGGGTAGAAAGCCAGGGAATGAAACTGTTCCATAACTGGAGCAACTGGCTACTTGATCTGACATGCTTTTTATTAAATTAATGCCCTCAAGAAGATAAGGCAAGCAGTTGTATTAAAAAAAAGAAAAAAAGCTGTAGGCTTCAAAAATAAAAAATATTCACCTTTATTCCTGTGGTTTTTTCCCAGGGAGGAGGTGATCATTGTTTGTTAATGACAATGCTGTCAACAGTAAAATAGTTTTATAGCCCTTCCCCTGTCTCTAAATCCTTTCCCTGTTGGGTGTTACTCTGCATTCTAAACTTTCTGGCAATAGAAAAACTGAACCTAGTGGGAAATGAAAAGAGCAACTTGTTGAAAAACAGCAACTCCTGTTGCTTGTTTCCAGCAACTTGCTGAAAACAGGAACTTCTCTGGCACTTCCCAGGTCTTTTTCACAGGATAATATTGGGTTTGTACAATGACAATATTCAGATATGGCTTAGAAATATGCCAGTTTACTTGGGGATGGTGGTGTGGGACAATTTTATACCAGGGTTTTCAACATGGTACCCAATTCATTTAGTTGAATAAACATATTTAAAGGAGACCAGATGTTTTCCTGCTTGCTGCTCAGAGCCAAACAGCTAAGAGGAAGTAGATGATATCAAAAGACAGCCAGAAAATATTAGAAATTCATTATTCTCAAGCAGGCAATCTTTAAAAAAGTCTTTTTTTCCTTAGAATAGGAATAAGCATAATTTTAAGTGAAGTGACAGTGTTGGTTAAGGTCAGTTCACAAGATGACTAGATAATTTTATATATATATACTTTTACTGTTATCAAAATTACACCCTGAACCTTGCAACTGCTGTGGGTCAGTTCCTTACAGGAAGCACAGGAGTATCTTCCCTCTAACTTCCCCCCCCATATTATATACATTTTATAACAAGGGGTTGTTTTAATGTTTAAAAGATGCTAATATAGCAGTCTCTTTCCACATCCCAGTCCGAGTGTCAAGGTAGGCACTGCTGGGCTGGTGTTTGCTGCTGTCAGAGGAATACGACTGTAACAACACCAGCCAAACAAAGGGTTACTAGGAGGATTCTGAAGTTTGCCAAGAGTACATTTTGCTGATGTCAGCAACCCGGAAGGTAAGTTGATTTTGACCATATGTAGGAATAGACAGCAGAGGGATAATACACAGCACTGCTGGGTGTGGTTTTACAGGGATTTAGCAAGTGCCAACTAGCAAAATAAGCAGGGCAAGGAGATTAATTACCTGCAAAGGTGCATGTTTAACTCGCAGCAGTGCTGGGTTATGGAATAGATGTTACTAGCAAGCATTTTGCTTAATCACCTAATTACGTAAAAAATAAATACATTATATAAAATACTATGTTAATTAAACACAGCTGAGTGACAGTCTGCTCCACCCTGCCCTCATACGCACACACAGACATTTAGCACTGCAGTTGTGTTTTCTCCCAAGGGTGACATTCTGTAGCAAGGGCAAAAAAGTTCCTGAGCGATGGTACTGCTGGATTAGTTCCTGGGACAGGAGTATTTGGTGCCCAGTAAGAGGATCTGCCAAGCAAGGTGGGTTTTAGTGCCAGTTGTCCAGTTTCACAAGGAGCAACTTAAGATGAACCCTTCCTTTGGTCCCATCCCAAAACTGAGGATCAGGCCTAGGAGAGGGCAAAGTAAGTTTATATTCCCTCCACCTCCATGTGTTTTGTAAACAGTGTGGTGGGCCTGGAGCCTGTTGCTATCTGGTTCACTTCAGCCCAGTCTAAAATTCAGCACTCTGAGGATATTAACAGATCACTCCGTGATCGATACACATAAGGGCAATGAAAGCCCTGCATGCCTTTATATGTGGTGAAATGCAAAGTTTTAACACTTATTTAACTGCCAAGATTAAAATTGCCTAATGCACTATGGGCCTTCCTTCTATAAGGAATAGTCAGTTCTCTCTGAGATTCAGAGAGAAAACTCTTTTTGTTGCCCCAGCTGTACTCACAAGGGAATATTTTGCAAATAACAGCATTGTGAACATGTATTTTGTTTGGCTGTGAGTGTTGTCAACAGATTCAGGAAGTGAAGTCAGAAAAAGGCAGGGTTTCAAACAGGGCAGGCTACACAGAAATGCCTGGGCAAAGAGCCTCTAATCAGAACAACATGTTTGGGACACAGGAATATTAATTAGAATTTAGGTCTCTGTTGAAACCAACCAAACTCTCACACTTCTATCCCATGAACAGAAGCGAGCTACAAAGCAGGGGTTTGACCATCGTTACTCACTGAACAGTTTTAAACTCCAAGTCCTTGTCGTTATAGGAATAGCAGTAACAATCTAACTTATTTGACAGTGGGACAGAGTTACATACCAGCCAGTTTCAACCTCAGAACAATGAAGAAGTTACTTATAGGGTGCTATGTATCTGTAGGTTTGAAAAATAGCAACCTCAAAACAGAGCACTTTCAATACCAGCCCAAGGCGGCACATACCCATTTAACAATGAAGTCGGGACAGAGAGATGCCTTAGCTGTCTTTTTTTGATAGGAAGCTGTCAGGAAATCCAGACAACATCCCTCCAAACCTGTGTGAAAAACGACTGGCAGTTTTGTGTCGTGCAGAAGTCTAAGAAATCCATTACGAGAATTACTTTCTGAAGAAGCAGCTCAGGCTGGAACAAGCTCGGGCACTGCTGGAGAACCCCATGGTGTGCAGTGTGCCACAGCCAGAAGCACAAGGCAGAACTGAAAAAACCCCCACTCATCTTTAATATCAAGCCTAGCGCTGTCTCTGTTCTCCACCTTTCTCCTTATCCCTATTCCCAAGGCTTTGGTGTAACAGCATGGAGTTATCCACATCAAGAACTAAAGCCAGTTCAAGCAAAGCTGGATGTGTAGAATAAGAAGGGTTGCAAACATCAAGAGTGAACACAAAGTATTGCTAACAGGCAGCTGGACAGCAAGGAAATCCTATTTGAAATTACCACAGACACAAACTCATTATGGAGCAGAATATACCTTAGGAACATCTGGCATTAGCTCAGGGACAGGGAAAGAAGGTGGCAGTAACTTGACAAGGAAAGGAGACTTCAAGATGCAGATGGTTTGCTTTTTGGGAGGGTAATTCTTTGAGAGAAGTGCTTGTTCCTTAGAATTACATGCTCTGCCAGCACCAGAGCCTGCACCCAAGGGCTGGTGGCAAGCCTAATTCCACACATATACATTATTGTTGACATGCACAGTATAATGTATCCTCTGAACACAGAATGTGCCTCTTACAAAGAAAACTTGTAGAAAGTCATCAGATAATTTACCGTGAAAGCCTCTGACTACTGAAACACTTCTAGAGTGGTTTTGCACAGCAGGGCCCTCTTTTCCAATTCTGCACATTATTCTTTGCAGTACATTTTTGTTAAGAAACAATGGAACTAAAAAAATCAAATTAGACTTTCATCACGGTCCCTTCTGTCCTCAAATATTCTGAAACACTAGAAGCACAGTTACAATGGGGAAGAATGGCTTTTTAAAAAGTTAATTAAATATTGAAAACACTGCTAATTTTCTTAGTTATACAGTAACAAGAGACATCAGGGGAAAACAAAACAAAACAAAAACCCAATTCAGAAGAATGAGCAAGTAACCTGTTTTTGAAATCTCCTAAAGAACTTGGTAGTTCATGACAGACCTGATTAACCTAAATCTCTATAAACTACCTGAAACGAACTCTGTAAACAAATGTGGAGGAAGAATAATATTTGTTTTCCTCAGCCTCACAATTATTTTCTGTTTCGAGCCTTGCATTCTCTAAACAATCTTTAAGTCAAATCCTTAAATGAAAGTACCAGCAACTTGCTGGAAATTCCTCTGAAGCGTGAACTTTATTCCTGATTCTCTTTTAAATTAAAACCAATTCCTGTGAAAGCTGGTAGCATAATAACACCAAAGATGTGGGAAACAGAATACAATTCCAGCAGATGGAGCTCAAAAGCAAACAGTCCTGGAATGAGCTGCACAGATGCCTGGAACAGGAGCCTCTGCTCAGGTGGTGCAGTAGCCAAAAGAGACTTCAGATGAAACCTGTTGTCATTAAGCATACTAAAATCAGAATAATGTTAACAGCTTCCCTGAATTCTTCAAATAATCACTGCAACGAGTAGGGAGATCCTGCATCGTTTCAGTCATAGAACAGCTCCAGTCATTTCAGGGGACACTGAGGGTTCAAATCAAGAATCTGTGGCTATTTTCCAGAATTCTCACCCACAGTGAGACTGAGCTGACATGGCTTTTAGGTGACTGCTGTTATCACACCTTCATGTCTCAAGCCATGAAAACATGCACCAGCAGGGCCAATCCAGTGTTGCTGTCCAAACTCATCAAGCCTTTCACACAGAGCTAGTTCTCAAAAGAGAGATCTGAAGAAGGTGTGAGCCTCTGCTGAATGGGTCACTGGCAGTTTTAAAAACATGGCCAAGCACCATCAGAACTGGGGCCTGCCTATTTCAAGTGAGGTGATTCTCAAAGTGTGCCTGCAAACCAAACACCTGGGCAACTGTGCAAAGATCATTTTCATTTGTGTCCAAAAGCAGTTCCAGAATTTTTAACAGCAGCAAGAACTGTGAGCTGCTGTCCCCACCTTGTAAGTTCTGCTAGTTGTTTTCTTTTTGCCTTAGAAAGTGAGACACAAAAAGCCATAACACTTCAGAGATATAGCTCAGGGTTTATTCAGTTTAACACCTGACACCTAACCAAGTTAACTGGCTTATGAGGCACCATAGGGTCCCCTCACGGTTAACAGCAAAGCACAGACCTCTCCAGAGTGATTTGGATAAACTAAATTGCTAATTGAAGTGCCTAGGCCTCAGCAGCCTGCTTTTTTCAACTCAGGATCCAGGAGCCTCCAGTCAGGATGAAGCCAGGGAGCAACGAGTCCCTGATTAGAATCAGGAGACACTCCCTTTCACTAAACAGAGCAGTTCTGCAAACATCCACAGCGTGTTTGTGATGAACCAATTTCCGTCTGCAAAGTTTTACTCTCCTGCACCTCATCCAGAATGGACACTCTTTTTTCCCTATCTGAACACTAAGGTATCTCCAAACAGCAACTGTTCAAAACTCCATACAAGGAGTCATTAAAACCCAGCCTTACTATGAACCCTCCAGTGCTGTCTCAGGGCCCCAATAAAGATCTGATCTTTATCATGTTCATAATCACCAAGTGTCTGACCCAAATACCTGAAGGGGAGAAAAAGAACTCAAATTCTCCAGGCAAAATCCATCTCCAGCTTTCTTGTTTGGCTTTGCTATCATACAGATTGTCTGTTCTCCCTGCTTCCTGACTGAACCACATACAGTGTTTATAAGTACATATATTCTAATTTCTTAACAAAGTGCTTTTATATGCCAAATTACAAAAAAAACCCCAAACCCCTATGTAAAACTCTACAGTAAGTACAGCTGACTTCAGGGCTGGCACTACAAGAGTTTACCAACCAAAGCTGAGCCTTGGAAAATTAACAGCAAATTCCCTTCTTTAAATGATGGGCTGTAAGCAGAATTTCATGGTCTTTGCCCAGGTTCCTTCTCCTTGAAGCAGAGATTTCTAACCTGTATCTCTCCAGTGCAGCACTGCAGGTAGCAGCACAATTTCCAGGAGTGTGACCTGTGGAAAAGCAGAGACTTTTCTCTGGGCAGCTGTATCTGTGTTTTTAATACATCAGCTTGGTTAGAGACTTCTGGATTTTATTTCCCATGTCTACACTCCAAAAACCACCTCAGCTTAGTATATTTAGGGAAGTGCCCCTGACTATGCTTCACAACTACTGACAGCTTTTGCTTCCATGTAATTTTGCAGAAGTAACAATAAATTTGACCGCTTTGGTTGTTTCTCAAAATACTGATGGTTACCAAAAAAACACAGCATGAGTCGTAAAGATGCTGAATATCCCAGCTTTGGCAATCAGGCCACTGATAAATATTGGAAAGAAAACATGTTTAAAAACCATAGTGGGTTTTTTATGTTGGAAAATGGGGATGCAAGAATTTCCAGAGCAGACAGAAAGAAATAAAATGCACAAGGGCAAAACATTTTGTATCAGGAGCAATATTTTTTTTCCCTTTATCTTAGCCTCAGACTTTCAAAGGGATGGTTTCAAACTGGTACACAAATATGCCCAGCTTTGCTTTTTGGTACAACTTGGGGCTTTGCTGCAGGACCTCAGGAACCTTTAGCTGTGGTGTTTTATGAAGTTACCAAGGAAGCAGTTCAGGTTTCTGTGCCAGTTTGGTGACTGCAGTACGTAAAGCATTTGGCCACTTCTGCTACAAGGGCTGCTGCTGCCAGGTGAGCACCCACAGATCCTCCTCCTGGCCTTAGGGAGCTCAGCTTTGATGTGTATAGGCTTTATTTTTATACCAGTGCCAGCCTGAACAGTCACCTTTTCCCTCCTCCTTTGCTACTTCTTTTCCACTCTCTCACTTGTGCTGGGTAGGGCTTTTTGGATGCTTATTTTCACCTGCATTGCTTGGCTTATTCTGTCAGCCACAGAGCTCTGGGAACGCTTGAAATGATGGGGGACAGCAGGGCAGGTGCAACATAAATGCAGGTACAGGCAGTGGGGATGTGGCATGAAAGAAATGGTCACAGCAATCTCCAAATTGCCATAGATTGAGTCAGAACTCCGAAATTCATTCTTCCCAATTTAACTTACAGTACAAAAATGTCCAGGCAGATTTTGCACCAGTGTTACTAACTTAATTTGAATTCACACTTTTGGTTAAACAAGCTCAACTTCCCATATGGACAAAGCTATAAAATGTAGTTTGACTTTCACAGGGAACATTTTTCATGCACCCATTAACTTGAACAGAACTGTGAGCCCTTACTATACCTGCTTATGAAACTGTTTTTGTTAGATGACTGACTTTATGCATATATATATTAAGTTATTTAAGAGGGCAGTGAGGTTATTATTCAAAGCCTTATAAATGGAATTCCTTGCACATGTTCCTGATACTGGCTTCCATGTCTGTTTTGAATTTACTTACAAAATACACTACCACACCCACAATTAATTTCAAGCTGTTTCCTTGGCCCCCTCTGTTCGCTGCATTATCATTCTTATGTGCAGAAACTGCTTCTGTGTTTTGCACTGGACAGGAAATGCCAGGCTGGCAATATGAGAGAGGCTTGGATTTCAACTAAATGCTAATGGTTGTTGCTGTGGGTTGAATGTGGCAGCTTGGTTAAGGAAATGCTCTCCCAGTCAGGATCTGGAACACCTATTTGCTACTACCAGAGCCAGTTACAGTTCAAATCAAACACTAAAGGTAACAGTAACAACATGTGGTGACAAAAGCAACAAAGTAACGAGCTCAGGGAAGGAAAGATCTTATGAAGTTTCTCTTTTTCTGTTACAAACAGCCCAATGCCCAAGCCTGGGCCAATTAGGAACAGCAGCGGCGAAGTTGCAGAATAGTGCCCCTTGATTCTCTGTAACCATTCGAATGGTGCTCATTCCTGGAATTTAGTTCTCAGAAATCAACCCAGATTGCTCGGTGTTTCTGGGGTTCAGTCGATAGCACACCAGCCAAGAGCACCATCAGCAGTGAATTTGAGTTCTAATTCCACCCACAGCTTTGCATGAGGAGCTACTTCTGAGTCCCACACACGATTTACCATAAGTGCAGGTTGAGTGCAGAAGAGAAGTGCTGAGCTGAATTCTCCTTTTTCCAGGCAGTTCAGATCTTGGCTTAAAAAACAAAACCAAAATGCCCCAAACCAAACAACTGTGTCTTGGCCTAAATCCTCCCTCTGGTCTGGATCTTCAGGATAATACTGACTTCATGGAGATCTACCCTCTGACTTCAGTGACTCTGTGAGTCGATGAGTTAAAAAAGTTACAGGTTGAAAACAAACAGAAACTCTCCATGTAGCCAGGAAAAACTCCCACTTTTTCCTTAAACCAAAAATGATTATTTATAATGATGAAGCTCCAAAAATTTATGAAAGGCTCTTGAAACTCAAGAGAAGATTCAGAATAAAAGTAGAGCTCTCAAATACTGAGAATTTTTAATGGCTTTCTATTTCCTTTATGGACATCCATCAGTATTTGAATAGTTTAAAGCTTCTCCCATATGAACGATGATATATTAAAATGTATTTTGATTTATTTATCAAACTGTATTAAATTATCTTTAAGCATTGCTGTATTTTGATCTAAAACTAGAGTACTGTGATTTACCACATTACAAAAAAGCTGTGATTCTTCAAGTCCATTTGCCTAATATATACTTTCCATGCCCAACATCACAAGCCTCATCCTAATCTTGAATTTAGCTATTATTTAGTACTTTATGCCCTTAAGTCTGAAGCTTTAATTTAAGCCAGCTGTTCCACAATAACTCGACATGTGTGGGATTTTCCTACTAAGTGAAAATGATAACTAGGATTTTTATTATTGTTATTTTTAAAGATATATCATGCCCATTGAGAAATGGCCCCTTTTAAATGAAGACAAGGAAACTGTCAAGGTTGGTTCATCCATGGAATGTGACAACGATCCTGTGGGACACAGCTGGGCATGTTGCTGTTATTGCCCTGACTGTGTTATGGTTTAATGCACAAAGTTATGTTGGCTTTTTTACCTTTCCATTTTTACTGACCTATACAGTTTGTTTGATGCTGAAAACTGATGCATGAATATTAATATATGTAATATAATAGTCTAAACAAGTGTTTTGTATTCAAATTATTTTTCTTCTGAACAGCATACACTGAAGGCTATTTGTGATCATGGGGGAGACTGTATACATATACATCTGTACTAGAGAGCATTACTGTTGTATTATTAAAATACAGGAAATTTTAGCATTGAAATATATCAGTTTTCAATGCAATTTTGATCCCAAGAAAATGGGAAATGGCCTGTGGAATAAAAAAAGCCCAGTCATAGCAGAGACAATGGCAGGTAAGGGGTTAAAATCGAGGCAGTATTTAAGAGTAACAGAATGTTTTCCTGCAAACTCCTTCTATGGTGTGATCCAGGGGAAGGTCCAACTTAAGTGCTGGATGTTCATACAGGATTTCCTATGACTAATGCTGTCAGCATTCAAAACTTTTAATTTAAAATGTGGGCGTTCTACACAGATAGGAAATTTACCATTTACAATTTCTTACTTGAAAATGAATGGAAATTACTCCGATTTTCGGATTCATTTGCTGTACGTGGAAGGAGAGCATAAAATAAGGAAGTCACTCAGTGGCATATGCTGGGATTGCCTGCCAAGCTTTTACACAAGTCTTTTATATCTGGATGGGATTCACAGGAAGCTTGTACAGGAAGGCCTTTTCCTTCCTTATTTTTGAAAAGCTTTGTTGGATGGAAATGATGCCAGTGAGTAAAAGAGGGGAAGGGGAAACAAACCACCATCCTTCTATGCAAAACTGAAAGTCACATCTACATAACATTAATGCAAGCTCTTGTAAAATAAACTAACAAAAAACAAGCCTACAGAGCACAAAAGATGTTTGACAGTTTTTGGTTTTAAAAAATTCAAAAAGTAATACAGGAACCAAACCAAACATGCAAATCTGAGATGTAATCTGCCACAATTAAGCTTAATTTGTGAATATTCCTAGCAAACATACCATGGCCACATATATTCCTTAGTAGGTTTGTTCTGAATTCTATTGCAAGCCCTGGCTGCTTCAGATAATGTTTATATAGAGGTATTTTATTGAATTAAACATGAAGTCACTAATAGCACTTGAGCTGTCACTACAATATCCCTTCTATTCACTTCTTAATGTCACATTTACCCATTTTCATGATGCAATATTAACTTTTAATTGAAACTAAACTTTCCCTCCGTCTTGTGACACAAGGGAAATAGAAGGTCAATTCCAGCTATTAAAAATCACTCTTCTTTCCTAAATCTGTGTCTTCTAAAATCCCTAGTGGGCATATTACTGCTCTGTGTACTATTATACTTATTGAGCCAGAAATTTTGCCTCACTGGGAACCATAAAATATAAAAATATGCCTAGACATAGACTACAATGGGTCTAGATGCATCTTCAGCATCTACCACATCACCTGGCAGGAGTCCCACAAGTCTCAGAGAACAGAATTTAACCCTGAGTCTCATAAACCCAGAACTGCAATTTAAGAAAGGAGAGGGAGGAAAAAAAACAACAAAAAACCCTTCAAAGACCTTGTCAAATAGGGAGTGCTTCAACTGCACAGTAAAGGAGACTGGATTTGCAAATGAGTGGGTTGATGACAGAGGGAGAGTGGTGGAAGAGGAGACTCAAAAGGGCATCAGGAAGCAAAATTCAAAGGATAAAGAGGAAAGTATGGGACAATGGAAGCCATCAAAAGCATTAGGAGGGATGAGTGAAGGCTGTTGAAGGAGGTGTGCAGTTCTCTGCCACTGGACATCAGAACCAAACACTCAAATTATGAAAGCTATTATTAAAAAAAAAAAAAGGATGCTGGAATAATGAGTCAAACTTGTGCTTCGTGCACAGAGAAGCTCCAGCACAGGTACCACCAACTGTGTGTATTCCTGTGCTGTGAGAAAAGGCATTCCCAGGGAAAACAAAATCCACACTGGTGTGTTTGCATTGCTCCTGTGACCCCAACTAGGGGGTTTGTTGTTTTTTTTCAAAAAGCCTCTATGCAGCAACTATTTCTCTGCTCACAGTGCAGACAAGAGGAGCAAGGAATAACAGACTTAGTTCCAGGAATGGGACTGGATAAGTCTGAAATGAAAGCCCTGGTTCAGATGAGACTGCACATGATCTACAGAGAGATGGAAACTGAGGGGGCAGCCAGGTCATGCCTTTCCCCTGCTGCATGAATCACCCTTTGAATGGAAATTTGAGTAGGAAGACATAATGGCTTGGGAACAAAGGGAGCTGCTGGAATATCACAGGTGCAGCCGAACACAGAAGGATGTTTTGGGACGTGCCAAGGAAAGCAAACACCATGAATCTGGAGGAGTTGTCAGGACTTTGTGATTTAGGGAGCTCTCCAAATCAACAAGGGTGTTTCTCAGGGAGTCAAACAGACAGGAGTGTAGCTGAGGTCCCGGTTCTGTGCTCCAATGAATCAATCCCTTAATGCTAAAGCAGAATTCAGAGTTCAGAAATGCCAGGAGGTGGTAATGTCCAACTAAAGGTGCTGGGAGTGAGACTTGCACTGCACTGAGGCACCTCCCCGGGGTGGTTCATGGGTAGTTATATCCTTGGCTGAATCGAACTAAAGTGAGGTGCAGGAATCCTGACATGCAAGAAGACACCTCTGGGGGAACCAAACCAGTCAAAGGCAGAGGATTCAAACAGAAGGCAGGGGAAACTGTCTGAACTGGGAAAAGGAGACAGCACGTGAAATGAACAAGTCTATGTGCCCCTGAAAACCCTCTAGCAATGAGAAATACTATGACACTGAGCAAAAGGTACTCACTAAAATACAGAACTACAAACAGACTAAAACACTAATTGCATACCCATGACTTTCTAGCGCTGCTGTACCAGGAAAGTTAAACCTCATTTTGATATAGAATAAACATAAAGTGAATGAAAGTAAAAATCTAAGATAATTATAACTAGTTGATCAGGCTGGAATAGAATGGAATGCCAACAATCATTATAAGTAAACAAACAAACAAACAAATAAATGCTTCCATATGTTTTTCCAGAAGAAGGAAGGAAAAAATAGCTTTTTTTTTTTTTTTCTAAATTGTGGTCACAAGCAAGCCCCTTGAGTAATTTGAATTGCCTAAAGACGAGGGAAGTGCTATAGATAGAACAGTGAAGACACTGGTGATAGATCTGTATAATCAGTACAAACAAAATTCTCCTTGTGTGCTGGTGTAAATGCAGAATAGTTTTCCATAAAGCAAAGCAAATCTGGCCCAAAGGGTTCTGTGGGAGATGCAGTGGCACCTCTGGGAGCAATGCTGCCACTAAGGTGAACCCATGGGGTGCAGGGGTGTGCAGAGGATCCTGGCCTTCAACAGTTACAGAACTTCTAAAAAGTATTTTCTTCTGTAAGATTTCACTGACAAAGTTTATGTTCCTGACTCAAAACCACAATGGCTTGTTTGGTTTAAAATGGGGGGAAAAAAATCTGCCCATTTTGGAGAAAAATCCTGGCCCTTTCTCCATTTGGTTTTGTTGATCCTCGAAGCTGCCTCAGCATTTGGTAACTCAATACTTTTACATCATTTACATTTTATTCTAATGATAGGAGGGCTCGTGTTTTGCCTTAACTGCTTTCTGTTAGCCTTGGCCTGAAAGGGCACATTTAAAGCTCTAAAATTGTAAGATAAAAATGATGACACTGATACAACTTTAGGCCAATGAATTGAGAAATAGTAACTCCTTATTAGCAAAATCAGTATTAGTATTCAAGTTTAGTCAATAGATTGACAGCCAAATGAGTTCTTAATTTAAATTAAGCTTGTAAAGACTTCTGTAGAATATGTATGTATGGCAACACATAACTTGT
The DNA here is from genome assembly GCA_035221455.1 of Xenops minutus. Lineage (NCBI taxonomy): Eukaryota > Metazoa > Chordata > Aves > Passeriformes > Furnariidae > Xenops > Xenops minutus. Next base: position 3,115,169 of record JAWWEE010000004.1, read on the forward strand.
AATACTCGTCACTTAGACACAAAGATTGTAATATTTCTTTTTTAACTTTGTATTATGAAAACTGTTAAATAACTTAAGGTGTTCCATCATATCACAGCTAAAATTATTTCTGTTTCTTTCAAATCAACTTTTATTCATTATGTTCTGAAACAAGAACATTGCTTTTCTTTAGCTCTGTGAAGCTAAAATAGAAAAGTTTTTTCCCTTCTGCCTCCACTACGTAGCTTCTCAGAAAACTACCTGGCAAGTAATTCCATGAAGAACTTTGGAAAAATACTTAAATCTAATTATTCAAAAAGCTGAATGGCAAAAAAAAAAAAAAAAAGGTTCCTTTTCTTAAATTCACTGATATATTCATGGCAAACTGGAAAACAACCCTAATCCTTGCCTTGGCCGAGTTACATTGGTTGAGTCTCATTCCTAGGGCTGGATCCAGCCCTCCTGCTCTGTCGACACTCACAGCCACCAGAGGCACTTTGAGGTGTGTGTTATCCCCCCACAGTTACCCCAGGCTGGGAACTTCATGAAACTACATGTTAATCTTTGGGAAAAAAAGAAGTTTGCATTGCACGGGTGCAGCACTTGATGTGATCTACCTTTGCTTACTCTTGAGGAAACAGCATGACAGTGTTGGGATGAGACTGTGACTCGGTTTGGAAATGGAATAAAACACCTGAGTCGTTACACCAGCTGTTGCATTATCAGAGTTTTGGGAGCACGCAGGAGCAGTGGCCAGCTCCAGGCAGCTGTGCCTGCTGCAGGTCCCAGGCAGCTGTGCCTGCTGCAGGTCCCTGTTTGCAGCCCCGTGCCTGGCACAGCCCTGCCAGGGGTGGCTCTGTGCTGCCAGCGAGCTGCAGGGGGATCAGTCAGACACACAACATGAGGCTGAGCAGCTCAGCTTTCCCCTCCTCAGCAGGCCCTGCTCAGGCCTCTGATCAGCATGTTCTGCGTGTGCCAGTTCCTCTCAGGGATGGCACTTCCCTAGGGAACACCTCCCATTTAAATACCAGCCAGGGCACAGATTGCTCAGCCCCAGAAGGCCCCAAGCCTGCTCTCCATAGAAATATGACTAACACAAACTAATCACTCAGCACCAAAGCTCCCCTTTTGACTTTGCTAATTTAATGCACTTAATCTTTAGGCAAAACTAAGCACCACATTTTGCCTCTTGCAGACATTCTGACTAGTCAGCTTCTCTTTCAGTGTTATAATAAGTCAAGCTCGCTCTAATCACCATCCTGAGCACTTCTAGCACTGTTGTTTCTCAATCCAGCTATACCTAAATATAGCTCAACCTCAACCAGCTCAGCCACACTTAGATTCCAGGCTATCCAAAACAAAGCTTTATTCGTGAGCCATGTTTATTAAGGAAAATGCCTTGATTACCCAGAGATACTCCTCCATCCCTCACCATGTCTAGATAATGATGCTGGCTTTATTATCTCTTACAGACTGGTTATTCCACAGCGAGACACGTTCCCAATAACCAGTTCAGTGGCAGTCTCGGTGGAGGAATGGTGACCTCTGCAGGTGCCTCACGGCCCCTCTCAGTCCCTCTAACCACACACAAGGTGTGCTTGGGGTTGCTTTCATCGTGGAGAAATTAAAAGAGAGAAAATTAAACCTATATTTGATGATGACATGGCAACACAAAATAAGCCAGCAAACACAGGCCCTCGTTAATTTAAGGAATAAATGTTCATCGCTGAGAAGTCAGAAAACAATACTTCAAAGGACAAAACTTCAAAGCACTCTATAACTTCAAAGCAGCTGCTCCAACAGTAATCAACACTTAGGACATGTCTGTGAGGTAGAAAAAAAAATTTCCTTTTTTAATGCTTGTGTAAACAGGGCACAGGGATTGAGGGATTTGCCCAAGGACACAAGTTAGTGGCAAAACTGAGACTGCACATCAGAAATAACTGGCTGGAGTCTCCCAGGTACAGCTGGATTAAAACAGTTCCTGCATGGATGCTTATTCAGCAAAGGCCAAAACTGAGACCTTTCCTATCAGCAGCATCACCCGCCCTTCAAATCTGTAAATTTAGCAGAGCCCATCATTTTCTTTCTAAAATAACTTAATAAATAACCTTTTAAAATGACCCAGTCCTTGGATACATGGAGCTAAAAAGGCCAGCGGAAATAAAAGTGCTCTGTGAAGTCCTTAGCAAGAAAAACATAACCACCTTAAGCCCCTCAGACAACAAATAAATATAAAAAATAACAAAGAAGGCCAAGGATTTGCATCTTCCTCTATCCAACCTACTTCTTTTCTTAGCTGTTTACTAATATTAAATTCTGCCATTTTTATTTTTAATGAAGAGCTTCCTGCTGATCCCACACATTTGTGGTCTCATGCACTTAATTACAGGAGAAGAGGTGTGGAACTTTAGTATTTTTCCCTTCTCTAAAACATTTACACGTCAAACAAAGCAAACAAGTTCAAAAGATATAAACAAAGAAGCATGCTTCAAATAGCCAATTCTGAACCTCTTTGTGAAGTCATTGTTGGAACAAAGGCTTAATTCTAAAAGTAGTTAAAATAGTAATTAAAAAATAATGGCTTTTAAAACTTCATTTCTAAAAATGAATCCATACAAGCTTACAAGATTTTCTTGCCAAATGTGCTTCTTCTTTAAGACAGATTTGCCTCATAAGTCACATATTTACGATGAGAAACCTTTTTTTAAAAAAAATCCATAATTATATTTTGAAAACTCTGATTTGCATCTCATAACACATCATTTGCTGCTTATTACCTTCCCAAAATAAAGTCCCACAGCGGCTCTGAAAGGGACGGTGCCTCCAAATATTGTTCAAATGTTCCTCCTCAAGGCCAGTGAGGAGAACTGCACCCTTCCATCCATACCAGGGAAATTTCTGTATTCAGGACACTGGGAAATTACTGCATTAAAGAATATCACCACTTCTTTTTGTAATTTTTTTCTAAAAATTCTTGTCCCATCTCTCTCAATGACACTGCTCAGCACTCACAACTTTGCTGTGAAGGTGGTAAGTATCGTTATCTCTATTTTGCAGGGAAGAATAAAAATGACAACATAAAGATCCCATTTCCCCAAACATTAGGTAAAGACTAATTTACTCAAGGCACAGATAGATCTTTAGCACATCGTTAAGTCAAACCTGAACACTAAATAATTTTCAGATCCCAGACTCAATAACTGGCAGATTTGGGAACAAAATTCAGTCTTCCTGACTCCCTCCAACAACCCATGGTTTTCCATGGTATGAGTTAACAATCATTAACTAAATGACAAAGGTTTTGCTATTCTTGGTGTAGTGCCCTTCTTTGCATTTCAGAAGAATTACTGGGCTCTTAAATTGGCTGTCAGATTCGCTGACTTGGTAACTGGCTGGCTTTCAAAATATATATTAAAAGTCTTGCCTTTCCTGGATATTTCTTCAATAAAACTTTTTTTTTTTTTTAATAGAATGATTTTTGCAATCTTACTTACAAAATTAAAGTCAACAGGAAAAAATTAAAAATCTTATCAGCCATGTACACACTACTAAAGAAAATCCATGCAAAAGCAGCAGGACCCAGCAGGAAGGGCACTGAACTAAGAATCCAACAGCAAAAATTCCCATTTGCTTAAATAAGGCCAAGCTTTCAGCTTTTGGGATCATTTTACTTCTAGCTCTTCCAGAACTCAGTAATCTCAATTTCTCTCTCAACTGGTTTCAAAATGTTTCGATAATTATTACTTTATTTCCTTATCTCCATTAGGATTTTTAACACCAATAAGTTCAATTAGTTACAGCTAGATTCCCAGGTCCTCCATCCATATGGAAAACTATACATGTGCACAGGTTTGAAGCTCTAATTATACCTTAAATATTGCACACTGAATCACACGCCTTGATCCACCTCATGTAAAAGAATTAACTTCCAGACAGACTCCGGGTTAGAGCAGGAATGACAAGATAATTGGTCTGTAAGTTAAATACACCCCATAGACTGGAGTTGTAGCTCATATTAGAAAGGCTGGATCACTTTTTATAACCAGCTGCCTATTCAGTTTATTTTTTGTCTTGGTTTTTATACATTTATTCGTTCCATTATAAGGCTTTCACCTCCATAGCTGGCAGTGTGGACTCTCTAATTTCAGATCATACAAGTGTGTGATCATGGCAACAGTAACTATGCTGTCAACTTTCTTTTGTCATGTTTAATCGACTAGTCATTTGGGCACCTGCAAAGACCAGCTTGGCCAGAGCAACAGAGAAACTCAACAAATATTCTATTCAAATATCAGATTCACAGAAGCTTTTTTTTTTTAATCCCTGGTTATGTGTAAAAAATCTGGAAGAAGCCTTCCAAGTGGAATATCTTTACATATCACAGACTTTTGTTTTGTTATTAAACTGCACTCGTTGCTAAGGAAGAACAGAGAAGATCAAAGGGCTTCCAACTAGAAACCAAAAGGTGAGGGGGTTTTGATTTCTTTCTCATTCTTTAAAGATTTATCTCTGAACTACAACGGTTGTTGGTTCACAGTTCTATGAAAAGAAAGAAATGATGTGAGCCTGACTTGCTATTTCCTATCTACCTTCCAGTAATACCTCAGTTCACTTCTTGATTAACAACATGATCACATATTCAAGTAGCCTGTTTACAAATCCATATGCAATCCAAGTCCTAAGGACTGAAAAAGAGGAGCTGGTGGAAGGCATAAAGGACCCAGACCAGCTCCTGCATTGGCTCATAGACAATGGTATTTTTACTCCAGAAAAAGAGATGGTCATGAGTTTCTATAGGACACGAACAGAAAAGAACTCTCGGGTGTTAGACATACTCATTTCTCAAGGTGAACGAGCCTGCAGGCTCTTTTTTTACCCATGCTTAAAGCAAGTGGAGCCAAGACTTTATAGCAAGATAAGAAAATATGTCGGTGAAGTAAATGAAAGTATTGGAGATGCCAGAAGACAACTGGTTGGGTATTTACTTGAAAAAGATAAGGCTTGGTTTGAAAATAGCAGTGAACGGCACCAGGGGAAAAAAGACAGTCCTGGAAGAAAAAAACACAAATTGGCTACTAAGAAGAAAGGAAAAGAAACTCAACTTCCAAGGGCAGCAAAGCCTAGAAAATACCATGCTGCTGTTGACACCTTTGCTGCAGTTGCCAAAGGCTCTCTCTCTGAGTTAGAGGGAACACTCAGAGATAATGATATCCATGCGCTAAACTGGGCCAGTGAAACACTTCTGCATGTTGCAGCTGCTCGTGGACATCCACAGATCGTGGAATATTTGATCAGCAAAGGTGCAAAGGCTGGTGTGAAGGACAGGACAGGGAGAACAGCCCTGCACAGGGCTGCTGAGAAAGGCCATGGCAGCACAATCAAAGTGCTCCTCCAAGGGGGTACTTCTATGCACAGTTCAGACCTGGAAGGCAAGACACCCCTTCATTTGGCTGCAGAGAATAACCACAGTCATATACTGAAGATGCTCCTAAAAGAAGAAGCAAGAAGGTGCAGGAATCAGCGCAGCTTTTTGCACATGGCAGCTCTTAAAGATGAGAGCAGTCTGGCCAAAATGCTTTTAGAGGCTGATGCCCCAATGGATGGGAAGGATGAGAGAGGACAGACTGCTCTCAGTTATGCTGTTTCTCAGGGGTCTGAAAACACTGCAAAAGTACTGCTACAAGCTGGAGCCACTGTTGATTCCAGCATGGTGGAAAGAGCCTTCAACAGTGACCACCTCTCCATCTTCAAGATACTACTGGAATCTGCTACAGATCTGTCCTCCGAAGCAATGGAGTCAGCTCTTTTCAGAGCTGTGCAGAGCAATCTGCACACTATTGTGGCAGCTTTAATCGACAGAGGGACAGACCTCAATGCCCACAATGACGTGCACTACACCCCTTTGCTGCTGGCATGCGAGACGGGCAAAGCAGAGTCAGCAGAGGTTCTAATTGAAAAGGGAGCAAAGTTGGGAATAAGGACTCCTGCTTCAGACACAGCTTTGCATTTGGCAGTCCGGGCTGGGGCTGCTCCCATCGTGGATCTGCTCCTGCACAAAGGGATGGACACTGACCTCAGGAAACAAGGCGAGGAAACTCCACGTTGCTGCGCTCCGTGGTAAGGGAGCAGTAGTTGGGCTTTTAGTCAATGCTGGGACCAAAATTAATGCTGTCACTAAAGATTTAGTTACTCCCCTGCACATTGCAAGCCAAAGAGGCAACACTGATGTTGCCCAACAGCTGCTGCACCACGAAGCCCACGTTAACACTCAGGACAAACAGTCAAAGACCCCTTTGCATTTTGCTGCTGAGAGGGGAGACAAAACAATGGCAGAGATGCTTGTGAAGGCTAAAGCTGATCCCAATGCACAGGACAAGGAGAACAAGACTTGCATGCACGCTGCAGCTCTGAGAGGACACCTCAGCATGGTGGAGGTGCTGTTGGCTAACCAAGGGAGAGCTGGAGCTAAGGACAGGGATGGATGCACTCTGCTGCACTGCGCTGCCACGGCAGGAAACACAGAGACTGTAAGAACTCTTCTGGCCTCAGGGAAAAATAAAAGTATTGACGACAGGAATATCTGGAGAAAGACAGCCCTGCATATTGCAGCTGAGTACGGGCACGGCGAGGTGATACATCTGCTCCTGAGCCACGGGGCCTCCATCAACACCCTGGACAGCAAAAGGGACACGGCCCTGCACTGCGCCTGCAGGGCCGGGCACCTCGGTGCTGTGAATTCCCTCCTGAACTGGTCACAAGGAGAAAAAGCAAATTTACTTGCTTCTAATAGTCTCAAAAAGACCCCACTGCAAACAGCGGAATGTAACAAAACAGAAAATCAGGCTCAAATTGTAACACTTTTGAGAAGGAAAATGTTCATAGCAAAATGAAGATGTAAAGAAAAAACTTTTAAATTAAAGTGCAGAATTCTCTTTAATGTAATTTGAATAGTGCTGTTGCCCAGCATGATTGAGAATTATGCTCAGACTGGCAGAATTAAGTTAGCAAAGGTGGTCACAAAAAAAAGGATCTTAAAGACACTGATAGACTTTTAAGCATTGATTAGTCTTTTGCTTCTCTTCTGAATCTCACACTTGGAAACTATATAAAAAGCCCCAGCCTTAAACACACTGTATGTGACAGCCTCTAGTATAAATCAAGACTTATAAAATGAGAAAAGATAGACAATAACTTTTAATATATTTGTGACTATTAGCCTGTTTGCACAGCTTAGTTTGGTAAAATCGCAATTTAAAAAAACAAATCATCTATTACGAATAAGGAGATGTCTGTATTCTCGAGGTACTCCTGAGACTATAACAATTATTAACAATTATTTTACTTTCTATCTTTCATCCTACCATTTGCCTAGATGTTGCATTTTTAAGCAGAGATGACAAAACCCATCACAGTTGCCATTTATTTCACTTGCAAATCTATTCCAGCACAAAGATGAAATGTTCAGAATAAAAAGGTTGCAACAGAGTTTATGGGTTCAAAATATTTGCATTGAGATGACAATCCAAATAGAAACAGAAACACTTTCTTGAGTCAATGGTAATGGTAGTGAACTCTTCCCTTCAGTATATGATTAAAAGCCCAATTACCACAAACGCCAAAATATTTCTCGTGAAACAAACATGAATTTAAGAACATATGGGAACTAAAGTGTGATTTTTTGGTATTGATAGTACACTGTAACTTGACCCACACAACACCCTGCTCTGTCAGGAAGGAGCAGCCATGACCACATGCTTGAAGGACAAAGGGATGGATGGCCTGCACAGGCTTATGGGATCACAGAATCATTCAGGCTGGAAAACATCTCCAACATCATCGGGTCCACTTTGTGATCAACACATCACGGAGTGCCACATCCAGTGGCTCTTTGAGGGCGACTCCACCACCTGCCCAGGCAGCCCATTCCAATCCCTGACCACCCTTTCCAGGAAGAATTTTTCCCTAATGTCGAACCTAAACCTCCCCTGGTGTAACATAAAGCCATTCCCTCTCCTCCTGTCCCTGTTCCCTGGGAGCAGAGCCCGACCCACCCTGGCTCCCCACTCCTGTAGGGAGGGAGAAGGTGCCCCCTGAGCTTCCTTTTCTCCAGGCTGAGCCCCCCCAGCTCCCTCAGCCCCTCCTGCTGCTCCAGGCCCTCCATGTCCCCTCAGCTCCTGGCCATGTCCCCTCAGAGAGCAATCATGTCGCCTCAGAGCTGAGCCACATCCCCTCAGCTTGCCCATGTCCCTCAGCTCCCAGCCATGTCCCCTCAGAGTGCAGCCATGTCCCCTCAGAGCGCAGCCATGTCCCCTCACAACCCGGCCATGTCCCCTCAGCTTGGCCATGTCCCCTCAGAGCGCAGCCATGTCCCCTCACAACCCAGCCATGTCCCCTCAGCTTGGCCATGTCCCCTCAGCTTGCCCATGTCCCCTCAGAGAGCAGTCATGTCCCCTCAGAGCACGGCCATGTCCCCTCACAATCCGGCCATGTCCCTCATCTCCTGGCCATGGTCCCCTCACAACCCCGCCATGTCCCCTCAGAGTGCACCCATGTCCCCTCACAGCCCGGCCGTGCCCCCTCAGAGCTTGGCCATGTCCCCTCAGCAACCTGAAATGTCCCCTCAGAGCGCAGCCATGTCCCCTCAGCTTGGCCATGTCCTTCAACTCAGCCGTGTCCCCTCACAACTCAGCCGTGTCCCCTCACAACCCGGCCATGACCCCTCAGAGCGTATCCATGTCCCCTCAGAGCCCGGCCTCACGGCCAGTCCACCTGCCCCCCCAGCCCGGTCATGTCCCCTCCCAGCCCCGCCGTGTCCCCTCCCAGCCCCGCCGTGTCCCCCCCGCTCCCCGCCCAGCCCCGCTCCTCCTACCGCAGCGCCATCTCCGCCTCCGCCGGGCCGGGCCGCGCCGCTCCTCCCCGCGCTATGGCGGCCGAGGAGCCCGAGGTGGACATCGAGGGGGACGCCGCGGGGGCTGCGGGGTGAGTGCCGTGTCTGTGGGGTGAGAGCGGTGTCTGTGGGGTGAGTGCGGGCCCTGTGGGGTCAGCCAGGCCCTGCGGGGTGAGTGCGGGTCTGTGGGGTGAGACCGGGCCCTGTGGGGTGAGTGCGGGTCTGTGGGGTGAGAGCGGGTCTGTGGGGTGAGTGCGGGCCCTGTGGGGTGAGCCGGGCCCTGTGGGGTGAGAGCGGGCCCTGTGGGGTGAGTGTGGGGTCTGTGGGGTGAGAGCGGGTCTGTGGGGTGAGTGAGGGCCCTGTGGGGTGAGAGCGGGTCTGTGGGGTGAGAGCGGGCCCTGGGGGGTGAGTGCGGGCCCTGGGGGG